>JAPYYJ010003993.1:0-10904 GCA_028533885.1 Nasua narica
CAGAGGTGAAGGCTGGCAGAGCTGGAGGGACCAGAAAACATTCCTTTGTGTGGCATCTCCTGGCACAGAGGACCTTGTGACAGAGCAGGCGGACATCCTGCAGGCTCGACAGCTGCCACCGGGTACTGAAGCTTCCCTGTTTCCTCCTTGCAAAACTGATACTCCAACCCCAGAGACCCTTTGTGGAAGAGAGCAGGCAGCAGGCCGGCCTGCCCGTGACTGATAAGTGGTGTGCTGATGGCTCGAGGCCCCTGTCATTTTGTCATGGTGGGTTGTAGCCACTCTTGCCCCACTGGCCCTGTCTTGTTTGAGAAACAGCCCTGATGAGGCAAACCCCTGGTTGTGACGGATTTGCAGGGTCCAGAGGCCTAAGCGGTCGGTCAGAGGTGTCCTCTGGGCACCCTGTCAAGCCTTCAGACGATGCCCTTTTCTGCCTTAGCTCCAAGTTGCTGTGGGGAGTAGACATTTGAACCCAGAGCAGTCCTGCTTTCCTAAACCCCATGGCTTCCAGGACTGGAGGAGGCACTTCCTGCAGCTAGTGATGGTCCCCCCAAGCCAAAAGCTAGCATCACCCTCCTGCTCCAGCTCAGCGCCTATGTTCGGGGGACCCCGACCACCCATGTCCTGTGGCTGCAGGGACTCTGCTCCCCGCCCGCCTGCCTTACAGATCCGAGCCAGCAGGGGTAGCCCCAGGCTCACCACTGCGCCCTCCCCCACCCAGCCCTGCCCACTGCCTCCAGCACAGAACCGGTGCCTGGCCCCTCTCTGCCATGCCTGGCCCATTGCTGCAGGGCTTTCAGTCTCCCCAGCCGCCAGCCCAGGCCCAGTCCCACAGCCTCTAATGAGCCAACAACCCTTGGACTGATCCTTGGTGTCCACTTTTCCCTGGATTGTTGTTTTTCTTTCTAAGTAGATACTAGCCTGTTTGTTTTGGGGGAAACATCTGGGGGGCGGGGAAGGGAGACTTTAACCCTAGCGTGGGAACAGGGAGGCAGGAGGGGTAGGCAGCCTCAGTTCACGGGGCCCTGCCCAAGGGGCGCTCAAAGAGCCATTCTGGGCTCGGCGTTCGAATGGCGCGGCAGCGGGCCAGGTACCAGGCGGGTTCTCCACCAGCCTCACCATCGTCGCCTTCTCCCCACCCCACCCTGGGTTTAGAGTCAGGCCCTCATGCTTCGGGTGCAGCGGTCAGGGAGATTTGGGAGCTCACGGGATTCCAGTTGGGCCCAGGGAGGAGCACCCGGGCTTAGCTCTGAGCCGAAAACACCAGACAGTGAGTGGGCCAGACCCCTCACAAGAGGTGGCAGCCGGTGCACTGATGCAGGACACAGATGGGCAGAGCTGCCGCGGGTCTCACCACCTCCCCGGGGGGCACGAGCTGGCGGGGCAGAGCCTGCCCTGAGCCGCCTGCACGGGGTGAAAGCAGGCACACAGAGGGCCCTGCGTTGATCCTGGCAAAAAGGGAGGCTCAGCGGGCAGGCAGCCGTCCTCTCCCGAGCCGGGACAGCCAAATCCCCTGTTGAAGCCCCCTGAATAGAACAGGCTTAAACTAACTTGCAGAGTAAGCGGGCACCCGGGGCCCCTCTGCCTGCTCAGCAAGCAGGGAGGAAAGCGCTCGGAGCAGGGAGCCGCAGCCTCGGCCCGTGTCCCCGCAGTGCCGGCTCCCAGCACTAGAAGGGAGAGCCCACGTTTAAACGAGGCTGTCTGGAGACTGTGACCAGGTTGCACCCCCGTGAACCTCTGGGCTCGAGGTAGATGGTGGCTCTCCACCCTTGGGGCAGGGGATCCTGGCCGCCCCACGCCCCCCACCCGTCATCTGTGGCCGGCACCACTCACCTAGGAACTCAGATGCCGGGGAGCCCAGCAGCCTCCCGGGCCTGCCTTTGGCCCAGCCACCACCTCTTCCTTCCTTCTCGAATGCCTCTTTCCTGACCCGCGGCTGGGCGCCTTCCTCAGAGCGTGTGGAACTCCGGGCTGCTGACAGCCAGCTGCTGTCTCGGCCTCAGCTTTTCTGTTGTCGGTCGTCCTGGAGATCCAAGTGTCAAGTTACAAGGGGCGGCCACCGAAGTGAGGGCGGGCAGTGCCACCGCCACCCCTGCCCAAGTGAGGGAATCCCTGCTGGGGGACCTTGGGGGCGGCTTGGGCTGCCCTGTGCTGCCCTGCCCCCAGGAGGTCTGGCTGGGTGAGCTCCGTCTCTTTCTCCTCTTCCTCTCCTCTCCCTCCTGGCAGGTGTGTGCTAAGCCATCGTGGGCTGGGCCTGGGCTGGGAGCTGATAAAGAGGAGGTCGGCTCTCTTGTTCCCTGGCAAAGATGCCCTCTGGGAGGCTCCACCTGAGCGTGGAGTGGGGGAGGGAGCCCACACAGCACTCCCAGCTCTTTGGCCCCCTCCCTCCCCTCAGGAGCACTTTGGGCCCATCCCCCCAACCTGTCTCTGGAGACTCCCTGGCTGGTCCCACCCTTTGGCCCCTTCGAAGAAAGTGAATAGTGGGGGAGCTGCCGCCCCCCCCCCCAAGTCCAGCCCCCCGGGGAGGCATCTTGGGGAAGACCTCAGGGGTGACTTGAGAGTAGCGTGCTCGCCCAGCCTGCTTGCCTGTTGGGGGGGCGGGCGTGCCTGGTGCCTGGTGTTCCCAGCTCCAGGAGGAGGGAGACTCTGCTGATCTCAGTCTTTCCAAAGGGGGTTTGCTGGGGCCACCCTGGCCGGCAGGGACGGGCTCCGGAGCTCAGTGGCTGGCAGGGCCCTTTGACATTTGGTTGGTTGTGCCACCCCAGCAGCCCCGGCTGTGCCCGGAGCAGGACTGGAGCTGACCCCGGCCCGCATCTGCGCGCTCTCAATGGAGCCCTTTGAGTGTGAGCACAAAACCCCAGTGAGTCCGGGCTTGCGGGAGGGTGGGGGGAGGAAGCCAACCGTGTGGCCACACCACTTGGATGCCAGCGGCTGGACAGGCGGCCACTGTGCAGATGCACAGACTGGCAATGGAAGGAGTCCCTCGGTGATTTAGGAGTGGCCGAACAGTGCCCTCTGGTGGCTGCCTGGGTCCCCCGCCATCCCCTGCATTTCAAAGTTGCGTTCTCTAATGAGGCAGCCAGACCCTACTTCCTAGGGCCTGTGTTCCTGGTTCCTGCCCCTCAGAGCCTCAGCTCCTCTGAGCGTTTCTTGCCGCTCTAGGCGGTGCTCACGTTGAGCGGCGTTCTGGTTAGAGAGTGACATCCCCTATTCTCGACCCAGGAGGTGGCACCTGGACAGCCCTGCCTCTGCCGCCCAGTCTCTCAGGCCCCCCTACCCTGTGCCACACCCCTGTGACAGGACTGGCCCTCGGCAAGGGCCCCGAGAGATCAGTGGCCCCTCCGGGGGCCTCCGCAGCCGCCCCAAGGACCCACTGTGCCCCCATCCTGGGAGTCCTAGGAGAGCCAGCTGGAGTCTGGTACTGCAGCAAGGGGGCCGTCGAGGCCCCGGAAGATGTGATGAGACCCCTGCCGAGGCCGGCCTGGGTCTCTGCCCTCACCAGTAAGCAGCGTCTGGTGCCGGCTCTCAGAGCTGCTGGTTTCTGCTCTCGGGCAGTCCCCCAGCCCTGGGCTGCGTACGCAGGCAGTCTTCTTGGGGACAGAGAAGGTTGCCAAGAGGTAGAAGCAGGGCAAAGTGCCTAGGCGGGGGTCGGGCCACCTCATGCCCGTCCTTCCGTCGCCCTGCCTCCGGGAAAGGGTGAAGAGTCATAAGGAGGGCTCGCTGTGTGCCGTGCACAGTGCCACGGAGCGCCATCCCGCCAGCCCTGCTCGGCCAGGGGAACCAGCGCTCTTCCTGCACCGTTGACAGGCCAGAATGTGTGGGCTTTGAGCCATCCAGTGCTTCCCCTAAAGATGCAGCCTCAGCAGCAGAGTCAGCGTCTGCGCCCAGAGCTGAAGCTGCTCCCGGGGCACTCCGCCGCTGGAGGGCACAGTAGAGAGCAGGGGGCCAGGGCCTAGAGGAGCGACCTGTAGCGAAGCGGGACTGAACGGGGGCCGCACCCTGGCTCCACTGGGTGTGTTCTGTGACCTTGGGAAAGCTCCTTCATTTCATCGTTGTCATCTGTAAAATGGGTGGCCGAATGATGCCTTGCCAGGCTCGGACAGCATGAGGCGTGTGAGATACTGAGTGTGGTGCCCCACGTAAATCTCCTCGGCCAGAGCGTAGGGGGTGGGGGGATGGCCGCTGGCCTGCCTGGGTCCCTCACCCCTGAGGGTGCTCTGCTGTGCTGCCTCCGCCAGGTGCCGTCATGCTGCCATTGCCAAGTACTTTGGGGATGCGCCCCCTGCCTGCACCAAGGGCTGTGACCACTGCCGGGACCCTGTGGCCTTGCGGAAGCAGCTGGAGGCCTTGGAGCACAAAAGCAGCTGGAACAAGACTTGCATCGGGCCTTCCCAGGGGAACGGCTTTGACCCTGAGCTGTATGAAGGAGGCCGCCGGGGCTATGGGGGCTTCAGCAGGTGAGGGGCTGTGAAGTCAGGGCCCCCAACCCACAGCAGATAGGCCGGCATTCTCCCTGTCGTGCCAAGGCCAGACCAGAGGCGCCCCGGAGCCATCCCTGTCCCCGTGGACCGTGTCAGAGCTGGGAGCCTAGCTGCTTGGCTGTCAGAGATATCAGTGCCCCACCAGAGAAGCCTGAGGGGGGACAGAGGCCAGGCCCAGGGCTGCTTACACCTAGCCTGTCCCCTAGGTATGATGAAGGTTCTGGAGGCAGTGGGGACGAGGGCAGAGATGAGGCCCACAAGCGGGAATGGAATCTCTTCTACCAGAAACAGATGAGCCTACGCAAGGTGAAGGGGATGGGGGCCTGCTGGGGTTCCAGGTGGCCCCCCGGTCACACTCCCTCAGCCCCTACCCTGGTGCTGGACGGGGGCCTGTCCTACAGCTAAGCAAGATAAGATGCCTCACAGCCCCTTCATGTCATCTTCCAGGGTAAAGACTCCAAGATAGAAGAATTTGTACCTCCAGGTCAGTACAGAAATGTCCCCAGGGGCTTTTGGGCTATTCCTAGGGTATAGATATCCCACTGAGGGGCTGGGGATTCCAGAAAGCAGAGATAGAGTGGAAGGACCCACTCCTCTTTCCCCCAGATGCGGACTGTCCCCTGAAAGAGGCTTCTAGCAGGAAGATCCCCAGACTCACCGTGAAGGTAAGCGGTGGACAGTGCCTCACACCCGCCACCCTGACTCCTTCCCCAAACCTGAGGCCTGAGTGACCGACTTCCGTCCCCCATGTAGGCCCGGGAGCATTGCCTGGGGCTTCTGGAGGAGGCTCTGAGCAAGAACCGCCAGACCACAGGTACCACCCATGGGTGAGTGACCCGGGTCACAGGGGCCAAAGGGGCTTCCCCAAGCCCCTATTCCTGGTAAACCACGAGCACCCCCATCCCTCCTGGCTTATTTGGGCTCCCCTCCCCCAGATTGTGACCCATCTTTCTTCCAGTGGTTGCGGGTCTCCCAGTCCCAGGACTGAGGGGCTGCCGGTGCCTGCTGGACAGTAAGCCCCGGGGTGCCTGGGGTCCGGGTGGGAATCCCTGTGCCCAAGGCCAGGCCCTGAAGTCATCTCCAGGGACCCCAGGAGAATCCCATAGGAACTCCACAGAGAGAGGGCTCGGGCCTGCCTCACGCCTCATGCTCGTTCCTACCCTCAGACCTGATCTCCCGGCCACGGCAGTGGAGCTGGAACACGAGATGTTCCGAAATGCCAAGGCGGCCAACCTGTACAAGGCCAGCGTGCTGAAGAAGGTGGGCGCTGCGCAGAGCATGCTTCTGGGCTGGGGTGGGAGAGGCAAACCCCGCAGCCTCCCAGGCTGTCCGTCTGCCCCCTGCCAGGAGGCCACTTACACGGGGGCAGCCTGACCTCCCTTCTTGACCGGCTGGGGGGTTTCCAGCCAGCCCCGTCAGGACTAGAACTTGGCCAGTGTCCAGTTACCTGCAGCCACGAGCCCCAGAAGCCCACTTGTGGAAAGCCTGTGTTGGGGCTCTCAGGAGCGAAGGGGTGTCACAGCGTCCCTGCCTGTCCCTGACTCAGGTGGCCGAGATCCACAGAGCCTCCAAGGATGGGCAGCTTTACGACCCGGGAAGCCATACCAGGAGTTGCAGTACGCAGGCCCAGCCGCCAGAGCCCACCGAGTACGACATCCCGCCTGCCTCCCAGGTGTACTCGGTGAGCAGGGTCCTGGCATCCACCCCAAACCTGGGTCTGGGAAAGGCATCGTGTCCTTTGTCCTCAGCCAGGGCGCAGCCACCTGCCCTCTCCTGGTGCCGCAGCCCTGGCCCAAGGCACCCCGCGGCGGGCCCTCCAGCTTTCTGCTGCGGCCCCTGCAGCCCCCCTGTCCTCGGCCTGACCCTCAGCCCGCAGTGTCCGGCCAGCTCCCTCCCTCCACTGCTCCCCAGGGCCCGCCAGCTCAGCCATTCGGATCGGCCGGTGAGTGCCCTCAGAACCCTCTCTCTTCTTCACAGCCCAAACCCAAGCGGGTGGGAGCTGGTTTCCCCAGGGGCTCCTGCTCATTCCAGACGGCCACTGAGCTGATGGAGAAGATGTGGGCCGAGGAGCAAGCCCCACAGCCGGTGCGGGGAGGTGAGCAGGAGGCCCCCAGCCAGCCCTGTGGCCTCCAGGGGGAGGACTGCGGTGAGCCCCTCCCTGGGCCCAGAGGAGAGGCCCCTGGAAGCAGTGCTCATTGTGGGGGGACCTCCCTTGAGAAGAAGGTGAAAAGCCCCTCCAAGGGCGGTGCCAGGGCCCGGGCCAGCAAGAAGCAGCAGCTCCTAGCCGTGGCAGCCCTCAAGGATTCGCAGAACATCGCCCGCTTCTGCCAGAGGGCCAAGAGCCCGTCTCCCCTCACCTCAGCCCCGGGGGCGGAAGGTGCCGGCCCTTCCTGTGAGGGAGTCCGGGGACCCCCAGCAGCCCCAGAGAAGTGCTCGGGAGAGGAGGATGGAGCCCTGGGGTGTTCGGCCGCGCCCCCCCAGACCGAGGAGCGCACCAGGAAGAGGCTAAGGTAAGGACCCTGATAGTTCTGAAATTCTCTGGACTCCTCTTTGCTCCCCGGGCCTCTGAAGCTCTGGCCGTTGCTGGGGTGCGCTCTGCGGGGCCGGCTGGGCAGAGGGCGCGGCTGGAGTGCTCACGCCGGCTCTCCCCTCCGGCCAGACACGGCACACTCGGAGACCAGGCGCCCCCTGAAGGCCAGCCCACCCCCTCAGAGGAGACACACAGGGGCAAGCGGTCCAGAGCCCAGCAGGTACTGATAGGGACAAGGCCACAGGGGAGGAGGCCTGCACACCAGGCCAGTCTCTGCTCTGGAGGAGGGCTTTGGGGAAAATCCTCCCTTACATCCACGGGTAGACGCAACAGGCTGGAGGGGGCCTGCGGATGCTGAGGCCCAGTCTTCCAGAACGAGGGGAGGGGCCGGTGACAGGGGGCCCAAGAGTGACTCTCCACTCTGGTCCTGCCCAGGAGGACCCAGAGAACCAGGCTCAGAAGAGGCCTCGCCCCTCAGCCAACGCCCCCATCTTAGCTGAGGCCAAGGACAGCATCTCAGCCAGCAATCAGGGCACCTTGAACCCCACAGCACAAGACTCCTGCCTTCTCCCAGCCCCTGGCATCTCTCTCAAGGAAGCTGCAAATGTTGTGGTCAAATGCCTGACCCCTTTCTACAAGGAGGGCAAGTTTGCATCCAAGGTAGGGTAGGTGGGTGGGGTCTGCCCTCCCCTGGCCAGGGATACTTGGGCACCGTGGGGGCGGGGAGGACAAAGCAGGGCAGAAGCAGGCTAGCCGTGAGATGGGCTCCCTCTCTCCCTGGGGTCTGCCTTGCCCTTGGGTCGTGGCTGAGGGCAACTGGTGAGGGGCAGGCAAGGGTCCGTGCTCTTTGCTCCTGTCGCCCTCTGCCTCCAGGAATTATTTAAAGCCTTCGCCCGCCACCTCTCACATTCGCTGACTCAGAAGGCCTCTCCCGGAAGGAGCGGTGAGTGCCCGCGTCACCAGGCCAGGAGGTGTTTGGGGGGCTTGGTGGCAGGGAGGGGACTGGCTCTCACTGAGGTTCCCCCTTCCTGAATCTGTAGTGAAGGAAGAAGCCCAGAATTTCATCAAGCAGTTTTTTCACGGTCGGGCCCGGTGCGAGAGTGAAGCTGACTGGCACGGCCTGTGTGACCCACAGAGATGACCAGCCCCTGCCTGCTGGGGCCAGGGCGCTCCCCCGGCCTCAACTGTGGGCCAGCCTGGGCCTCACTCAGGAACAGGGAAGGTGGAAAGCCTGAAACTGTCGAGGCGTCGTCTTTGCTCAGGGTCCATATCTTCCAACCATAATTGGAGATGGCCCCAGTCACCTCCCAAATCAAGGCCAAAGGCCTGAGGCCAGCCACCTTCTGCTTGCAGGGTCTCAGGCCTTCCTCCTCCCAGCCTCCCTGCCTCTCTCGGCTGGGTTTTCTGAACCAGATCCCCAGATTAGAAGGTGGAGGGGTGAGGTGGCTCTTGCCAGGGGAACAGGAGCAAAGAGCGGTCCCCCCGCTTCTTAGAGTTGAATTGTAGGCCGGGGTGAGGCCGCCAGTTGGAGGCAAGGAGCTGCTTCAGGAAGAGCCCTGTCGGCCTCGGGTTCCTGGCCCACTAGCCCTTTCCCTCGCGATGCCAGCTTCCGGCCTGGCCCCAGGGGCAGAGCTCGGGAGGTGGGCAGCAGCCGGGCCCTGCTCTCTGCTCAGCTCGTGGTCAGGAAGGCCGGGCTGGACGGAGACTTAGCAGAGAAATAAAGCCTTGTTGGTTTTGACACACACACACCGTCCCCCAAACACAGCCTTTTTCTCTTGGGAGTTTTATTTCCTCACTCTTTGCTTCCCCCGGGCCTGGGTTCGTGCTGATGTTGAGCCAGGGCCTGGGACCAACTAGGTGTCCCCCTCACCCAGCCTGGGCAGCATCCGATGCCCAATTGAGTTCCTGCAGCCCCCACTCTAGGCCCCTCCCAGGGGGAGCCCTGCTGCTGTCTTTCTCAGTCAATGTCCCTGGAGCAGCTCCTGCCCTGTGGCCTCCACGTGGGCCAGCAGTGCTGTGCTGTGGCAGGTTCCAGAACAGACAAGTGGGGCAGTCCAAACCAAAATGGCCTGACAGCACCCAAGGGAGACCTTCCCAGTCCGACTGGGATCGGGGAGGGGCCCCTTCCTCCCTCCTTCCCTCCCCCTTCCTCTTGGGTGAGGCCGGCCACTAGTTGGGAGCAAGGCTGTCCCTCAGGAAGGCGATGGTGTCCTTCAGCTCCTGGGCCTGCCCGGGGAACAGGCCTGTGAGGACAGGGCCCCCCAGTGTGCCCCCACCTCTGGCCCACACCACCCCCGATCCGCGGGCATGGGCGCAGGCTCCAGGCATGCCAGGCCTGGGTCAGGCCCTCCCCGCCTTGCCGGGGTGTCGTCAGAGGCCCCGGCCGCTCACCTTCGACAGCTCAAACCAGATGGTGCGGGGGTTGTCGGCGGAGCCATAGTTGAGCTCCAGGCCAGGGGGCCCCTTCTCCAGGGGGCTCAGCAGGTGGACCCGGTGCAGGTCCTTCAGGGCAATGGAGCAGCACGGTTTCTGGGGCAGCGGAGACAGCAGAGCTTGCGCTCTCTCCGGGGAGGGGTCAGCGTGGGGGGTGGGACAATGGCGCAGGGGCGCTGGGACGAGCACGGGGCAGGAGCCCAGCCCACCTGGTTGCAGGGGTCCAGCAGGATGAGGTGCTGGCGGTTCAGGCCCAGGAGGCTGGGTCCGGGCAGGGCCAGTTGGCTCACCCGCAGCACCACGTAGATGGTGTAGCCGAACAGGGGCAGGTGGCTCGCAGCCTCTGGGAACGGAGGGGCCGGGGTAGGCGTTCTGATCGTCCGGACCCTGGCACCTGCCTGACTCGGCCGCCAGGTTGGATGGGCGGCAGGGCAGGTCGGGAGGCGTCCTCGGGCCTCCACCCCTTCCCTTCTGGGCCTCTTGCCTCGGCCCCTGCCATCCCCGGGCCCCGGACCCACCGATGAAGCTGATCTGGGCTTCTTGGGAGCTGCAGCCTTGCAGCTGCCTCAGCTCCTGGTCCGTCAGGTTCTTCAGTGTGGATGCGTTCACTTGCGACTGCAGCGGCTTTGGCAGGTAAGCCAGCAGGTCTTGCCTAGGACACAGAGTGATCGCTCAAGGCTGGGTATACAGCAGGTGCTCAATAAATGAGCAGGGGCTACTGTGGTGAGATTGAGGCGCGGGCCCTGCCTATGAGGAGCTTGGGGTGGGGAGGTCAGGTGTACATAGCCTCCACGACTCCAGGCCCATCACGTTAAGGCCCTGAAGGGTACAAGTCGAGTGGCCTTGACATTGGAAGACTGGGTGGGGGGATGGGCGGCTGAAGGAGAGGCCCTTGGGGTATGTGCCGAGGTGAACCTCAGCACCAGCAGGGACCAGGGGCGGCAGGAGGTGGGGCCCCGTGTGAGCCCTCACTCCGACAGGTGGTCCTCTTGGGCCTTGCTGCGGTGCTGCAGGGCGGCCAGCCTGGCGAGTCGGGTGCCAGCGTGGGGGTTCACCAGCAGCTTCCCTTGCAGGTAGTCCCGCAGCACCTGAGGAGGGACGGCAGTGAGGGGAGGGAGGCGTGGAGGGCCCCCACCCGGGCGGGGCTTCCTCTGCAAGCTGCAGCCCGGGGTCCAGTCACCAGCCGGCTGGGGTCGGGGGGAGGGGCGCGGCAGCTGACCTGCATGTAGTGGGTGCTGATGTAGGTGGGATTATCGAAGTGCAGCGGGGTCTCCCAGCTGAGCCGCCGGCTGTGCAGGCTTCCGTCCTGGTCCACCACGCTGTTGAGGTACTCGTGGGGCCACAGGGGCCTCACCAGCTCACCTGCGTGGGGAGCCCAGGTCCACAGCCCGCCCTGACGTCCAGGGCCAGTCCTGCCCGCAGTGCTGCCAGCCCCAGCCCGGGGACCTGCCCCACTTGCG
>JAPYYJ010003994.1:0-10903 GCA_028533885.1 Nasua narica
AGAGCTTGTTGTTATATTATTCTCTGATACCCTGCATCACACTTAAATTTTATTCTATGGCTGTTTATATGATTATTATATAATATCTCTTTCCCTTTAGGGAGAAAATATGGTTGCTTTGTAACTGCAGTACGCCACCAAGTGCCTGGTAAATAGAAAGTTCTGAATAAATATTTGCAGAAAACATGAATAAAGTAATAGATGCATATGCTTTTTTTCTGGAAGACCCAGATCTGTGCCTTATTCATTTCTGTGTCTCTTGCCTGCCACAGAAGAGTCACTTATTGGGTCACTTTTATTTATTCAACCGTCATTATAATTCAGATACCCACTGAGTTCCTCATATTTAAAAGCCCTGGCCTGACTGCCAGGGAAATAGACTTTGATTTCTGTGTTTATGGAGTTTAGGCTAAGCATTGATAGATACAGGTTGAATGAGTAAAATTTGTTTTCTTTTCATAATTTTCTTTTCATAATTTAAATAACAGTTTGGTTGACAGTAAGAAGGTTCTAATAGCCGCTGTAAAGGGAGTTAATATTTGAGAGAAGGTATTTTTCTTTGGTTCCATAAGCAGTTGGAAGAGAAGGGAATTGGCTGGCATCTCGTTGCAGGAACTCTTTAGGTAATGATACCAGCAGTAATAACATTCAGATTTAAACCTGTCTCATGCCAAACCCTGATGCACTGAACCTCGATTTTTAAACATTTTGATTGTATATCCAGAGCAAAAAATAAATTTTGTGTTAAAGCCTACATATATGTAGACAAATAAAATTGTTAAGAAACAAAACATAACCTTATTATATAGGATGAGTCTTGGTGCCTTTTATTCTCTTCTATCTCATAATTCACCAATTCTGACTTGCATTTTGAAAACCCTTAAGTGCAGTAATATTCTGTGCCCTTATACAATCTTGTTTTCTTAATTACTATAAAAGTAGGATAAAAATCTAGTTAGAGACTAGTCCTAAAACTAGTCTAGACTGGTCCTAAAGCTGTGATGGGAAGTGGCTCTTTGGAGGCGGCAAGTTGAAGAGAACGTGAAAAGGCACATCTGGTGGCAGTTACAAGTCTGCCTTTGAAACTGTGATGTGACTCTGGGTAAATCCTCAACTATAAAAATGTGCATATTGGTGGTATATTCCATTGCTGTGAAAAATAAACATAGAAAAGCAAATAAATACTGTGCAAAAATATTATTTTCCATTTCTCCTGGAATAATCGTTACTAGCGGGTAATAGCATGAGCCTTCCACGGATTGGAAATGAATGGATCCTATATGAAGCCTTTATCTGATCACTGTCTTGATAGAGAGTAAGTGTTGTTTGCCCTAAGGGATGAGATGGGATAGACATTTTGGCTCGAACAACTCTGTTACCCTGCCAGGCTATTAGTTGTATTTAGTGTGTCTACATGACCAAGCCTTGTGTAAATCTCTCTGCCTGCCTTCTTTTCTTCTCTGTGTAAATATTTATGTGTGCATGTCTTCAGGAACTCAGCACACATACGGTGACCTACTCCCCTCTGTTTCAAGGACTCATTATTCACCTGAATAAAGAGTCAATACAAAACTTAAGAGAACTGTTCTAGTGGTTGCTGATAATACTTGCTGGAATGGGGATGTTGCTTGAGCACCTGTTGATTTTCACATCCTGTGCCCAAGGTTTGACTGGTAAGAAAAATGACAGAAACTAGTGACATGGAGCCTAATATATTTAGCCTGATATGGGAAGATCTTTGACTTAACTATATCTTAACTCTTCTGTCTTATTTTCATTATTTGCAGAAATGCATGACTTTTTTTTTTTTTTTTGGAGAGAGAGAGAGAGAGCACATTTGTAGGGTGGGGTGAGGGGAGAGGGAGAGGGAGAGGGAGAGAGAGAATATTAAACATACTCCAAGCCCAGCGCAGAGGCCAACTCCTGACTCTATCTTAGGATGCTGAGATCATGACCTGAGCCAAGATCAGAGGTTAGATGCTTAACCAGCTAAGCCATCCAGGTGCCCCTATGAGCTGTGAGGTCTGTCAGCTCTCTAGTGGTCTCTTGTTTGTTTGTTTTTAAAGACTTTATTCATTCATTTGAGAGAGAGAGAGAGCAAGCACGAGCAAGGGGAGGTACAGAAGGAGAGAAGTAGACTTCCTGCTGAGCAGGAAGCCTGATGCAGAGCTCCATCCCAGGATCCTGAGATCACTACCTGAGTGGAAGGCAGGTGCCCCTAGTGGTCTCTTGTTCATCCAGTTCCCTTGCTTTGCTGATAGACCGCTTGATCTGAACCCTAGTCCAGTTATTTTGAAGAAGGTCAGGTGATGACACGTGACTTTTACTGACAGTTTTTACATTTTTTCTGAAAATTGTATTTATTTATTTGGGGGAGGGACAGAGGGAGAGGGAGAAGCAGACTCCGCTGAGCAGGGAGCCTGATGTGGGACTTGACCCCAGGACCCTGGGATCATGACCTGAGCCAAAGGCAGACACTTAACCAACTGGGCCACCCAGACGCCTACTACTGAAAATCTGTCTGAAGCTTTTGCAAGGTCTTTTTACTCTGCTGACTTCAGCTTCCTTAGATATATTTTATAATTAACTTTTACTGAGTAGTTTACATTTTCACCCTCTTAATAATACCTTTGATGAGGAAATGTTCTTAATTTTAATTGAGTCCAATTTAGCACTCTTCTTCTTTATTGTTAGTCCCAACTGTATCATATTTAGGAAAATTTTTCTCACCCTGAAATTGTGAGTATATTTTATGTAATCCTAGAAGCTCTACAATCCACTATAAATAATTTTTGTGACTGATATAAGTAGGTTGCAAAATTCAGTTTTCTTAACATGGATTTGTGGATGGTCAACCCATTTTCATTTATTGAAACTTACCATTTGTCCTTATCACTCTGCAATGCTATTCTTGTCACATAATTGTGTGTAAGTTTCTGTATCCCATTCTTTTTTTCTATCCTTGTTCATATACCTTATGGGATATTTTTTCACATTTTTCTTAAGATTTTATTTATTTATTTGAAAGAGAGCAAGCTCACGAGTGGGAGGTGAGGGGACAGAGGGAAAGGTAGTCTGAAGTGGGGCTTAATCCCAAGACCCTGGGATCATGGCCTGAGCCAGCCAAAGGCAGATGCTTAACTGACTGAGCCACCCAAGCACCCTGTTTTTTCCACAGTTTTATTGAGTTATAATTGACATATGTCACTGTGTAAGTTTAAGACAGATAGCATAATGGTTTTATTTACATATATTGTGAAATAATTACCACAGTAGATTCAGTTAACAACGATTTCCTCATATAGATACAAGAAAAAGAAAAGAAAGAAGAAAAGAATAAAGGGGAGAAATGTTCTCCTTGTGATTAGAACTCTCAGGATTTATTCTAACGCCTTTCCTCTATAACTGGAAATTTGTACCTTTTGACCATCTTCCTCCAATTCCCCCAACTTGCATTCCCTGCCTGAGGTAACCACAAGTCTGATTTCTTTCTCTGTGAATTTGTTTTCTTGTTTCTCAGTTTGTTTGTTTTGGTTCCACATGGGAGTGACATTTGCGATATTTGTGATATTTATCCTGTGTCTGACTGATTTCACTTTGCGTAATGCCTTCAAGGTCCATTCATATTGTTGCAAATGGTAGGGTTTCCTTATTTTCTATGGTGGAGTACTATTCCATGGTGTGTGTGTATATATACACACATATATACCACATGTATATACCACTTCCTTATCCGTTCATCCTTCAGTGGATGTTTACCTAGGTTGTTTCTGTGTCTTGGCTATTGTAAATAATGCTGCTGTGAACATGAGGGTGCAGATACCTTTTCAAGTTAGTGCTTCATAAGTCTTTGGGTAAATACCCAGAAGTGGAATTGCTGGATCATATGGGAGCTCTATTTTTACTTTTTTGGAGATCCTCCATACTGTTTTCCGTGGTGGCTACACCAATTTACTGTCCCACCAACAGTGCTCAAAGGTTCCCTTTTCTCCACATCCCTGCCAGCATTTAGTATCTCTTGTGTTTTTGTTTTTGTTTTTGTTTTGGTGATGGCTGTTATGCTAGGCATGCGGCAATATTGCTCTGTGGTTTTCATTTATATCTCACTGATGACTAGTGATGTTGAGCATCTTTTCATGGACGTTTGCAGATATGTGTATTCACCAAGAAATGTCTTTGTGCATTTTTTTTAGCCGGGTTATCTGGGTTTTTTGCTATTGAGTTGCATGAATTCTTTGTATATTTTGAATATTAACCCTTTACTAGATGATTTGAAAGATTTGTAATATTGTAAATATTTGTAAAAAGAAAAATTGTCTTTTCACTGTGCAGAAGCTCTTTAGTTTGATGTAGTCCCATCTATTGGTTTATTTTTATTTTGTTGCTTGTTCCTTAGGTGTCACATCCAGAAACTTATTACCAGGAGCCTTATCAAGGAGCTATGTTCCTGTGTTTTGTTCTAGGAGTTTCCTGGTTTCAATCTTACATTTAAGCCTTTAGTCTATTTTCAGTTCATTTTGGTTGAGTGATCTAAGATCCACTAAGTCCAGTTTCATTCTTTTACATGTGAATATCCAATAATTCCAGCACCATTTTTTGAAAAGATTGCATACTGAACTTTTTATCTGCTGGATATATATATATATATCAACTATTTTTCCACTATTTTGGTTTGAGATATATATATATATATCTCAACTATTTGGCCCTCACAGATGCACTAACTTTGTTTACTGCTATGCACAGTATATGTAGCCTTCCCCTGTATGATTCTTGTCTTTGCTGTCAGATGACGTTTCTTGACTTTGTAGAGGCCCATTCTTTGGCTTTCGAAAATCCGCCCTGTCAGACCACTTTGGTCTCATTGAATTAGGTCTTTAAAACTGCTAAGAATGTAACTGGAGTTGAAATATTGTTCTCTTTCTTGGGCTTGCGTTTTTGGTAGTCAAAGAATGTTGAAAATAGTGGAGATGAGCACTTGGAGTTTAGAGGTGTCAGTGAGGTAGAGTGATTAGAGGTTCCTCATGATTCCAGTAACTTCATCGTCACAGACACCTCATAGGTAACCTTAGGGAATGTAAATACTATTTTATTATCAACACAGCTTTAAGGCAAAATAAATGTCAGGTGGCAACATGCCTTTCCAAGATTTGCAGTTGTTCTCTAGCATAACTATGTTCCTCACAGGGCTAGGAAGGAGAACAGTCATGTGTTCCAACTTTAACTCTTATGTTTAAATCTCACCTATTAGTGGGCATCTAGTCAGTGCTTAAATCCTTCAGGTGATAGGTCAGGATAAGCAGTTGCTTATATGGTGCTGAAACCTCTCTTGGAATTTTTATTTATTTATCCTAATCCTTGACTTCAGAAAAATTCTACTTGATTATCTCCATGATCCTCCTTCGAATGTTTGTTTAATAACAACTATAGTCCACTTTAAATTTTCTTTCTGTGAAATAATCCAGTCCATCAACTACTTCTCATTTGGTAGTACTTCAAGTCTCCCCCCTCAGCATGTTTCCATTTTGTTTTTGTGCTTTTGAAAGTGAACTACCTGGAAGGCTATTCCAGGATGGTCCGATGACCACAGTGGTCTAAGGTCTGCTACCCTCCCTGCTACCTCCCCACCCCTGCTCACACAACACACAAAACTCTAATAATTATGTCTAAAATCTCGTTAATTATCTTCTGACTCAAAGCTGTATTTTCACTTCATCACACAAAACGGACGTACTTCTTTCCCTGCCTCATACGGTGCTGCTAAGTTTCTTCTCTGCCTCTGTCCTTTGGTTGACACTCAGCCTACACTCCGTCACAGTAAGCCAGATGCGGAAGCACCTTGACCTCACTGCTTTCAAAGCACATTGAATTTTATAACTGATGTACTTTTTCATTCAACAAATACATGAATAGACTTATGTGTTAGATGTTGGCAGAAGGGATAAATCTACTCATGTAGATTTCGTTCGAAGTAAGAAAGTGAACAGAATGTGAGGAGATGAAGACAAAGAACGACATCTATTTCAAGAAGTTATGCTCTGAAGTGAGAAATAAGAGTCATCACTGGAAGTGGACATGCGGTTAAAAGGAATTTTAAGGTGGAAAGTGACGTTCTTCAAACAAATGTTTATGAACACAACCGTCAGGCCCATTCTGAATACTTTTTTTTTTTCCTGCAGCCCAAAATTCTGAGTTCCTTTAATCATTCATCAGAGTGGCAAGAAAACAATGTCATAGACCCTCCTTAGAGCTTTCCAGTATTCCGCATAAAAAAAAACCAGATGATGAGTTTTCACTGTTGGGGTAGTAAAGGAAGAAAATAGCTTGAGAACGTGTACTTTTGAATACAGGACCACTAAGAAATATCAAAAGTAACTGTGGAGCTCTAGAGGGAAATTTCTTCTAGCATTAGGGATCCTAGTAGTGAATTGCCCAATGATAGTTACTGAGGAAGCACGTTTCAGTATCCCATGAAGATGGTCTTCCCTGCCTGGGCTGCACTTGTGGGTCCAGAGGGAGAATAATGCGACCCCGCTGGGCAGATGCAGTTGCCCCTTTGTCCCTGCAAACCCTGCACTTACACATGCTTCTAGTATAGAAGGTTAAACTAGGAATTTTAATTGTTTTCGCTTTTTTATCTCTCTCTTCTACTAAACTGCTAGAGGTCATGATCTTTTGTTTTTTATTGTGAGAGTCAAGCACACTGTTCAATCTCAAGGTACCTGATAACCACTAAATTCTACTCATGAACCAATATTATACTATATGTTGACTAACCAGAATTTAAATAAAAACTCAAAACCAAAGAAAAGGTACCTGATAAAATGGGAAAAATCCATTCACCCCAAGCATTTGAGGGCATAGTAGACCTTAGTAAGTTTACAAAGAAATGGTGGAAGAGATAACATCATATACCAGACGACAAAATACTGTAAAACTACACCTTAGAATCTTCAGCAAGGTTAGCCTTTAGAGCCACTCTTACACAAAGTCTGTCTTGGTCAGTTTCCCCCCAAGCTAAAGATAAGTCCGCAAATATTTGGTTACTCCTTTTCCTTCTTCCTCTTTTCTACCCCCTCCACCCAAGAGTAAAACAACTAGTTTCTTTCCTTATCTAAACCAAAGCCAAATGACCCGGAGGTCCTCGATACTATACCCAGAACATTTTTTTTCCGGGGCCTTTTCCCAGCGAAGACAGAACTTTCCCCAAGATAAATTCTGGTACCACCTGTTAAGTTAATACCATTTCCAGCACATTACATAATAATTGAAAGCCCCGTCTTCGGAGACCAACAGACCTAATTTCAAATCTGCCTGTGTGACTTTGAGCGAAACTTCACATTTATGATCCTCAGTTTTTAGTCTTTTCTCTAAAACCCTTGGTGCTGATGTGTTTGGGAATTCAGATGTTTCCGTAATTTTAGAGACGTCGCATGATGCCATACTGTTTATTACAGGAAGCTCCGTGGTGTCCAGGGTAGCACCGGCTGGTCAGACACACCAGTAATTCTGCAGCAAATCAAATACCATAAAGAAAATAAATAGCCTTTACGTTTCCTGATAGGTTTTGCTGTCAGATGGGTTACAAAATCAACAAAACGAAAACCTCCGGTTCTCAGAACTCCGTGGGGTGTGGAATGATGACTTGGGACTGTGGACCTGTATCCACTTCGAGGGCTTGTCACGAGGCATAAAGAGAGGACGCACGTCTAGCTCGGAGCCCAGAGCACGACACCAAGGGCTTAATCCATGGCTGTTAGTACTACTGCTGCCCTGCCTCAGCACGTGTTAAACTCAGGATCAACTTCCTGCCTTTTCTCTTTCCTCCTATTGGTAAAATCTTTCCATATTGTGTATTTAATTTGTAGGATACTTCCAAACTGCCGTTAGAGTAAGGTTTTTTTTTTGTTTGTTTGTTTGTTTTAAGGAGTGAGCCTGCAGTGCTGCAGGCCGTCTCCGTCAGACCCAGCACAGGTGTGAACACCTCCCTTTCTTGCTTCCTTGTTTACAGAGCCCTGAGCCTCCCTTTCCAGAAGCTCTGCCTTCTCCCAGACTGGCACTGGTTCCTTTCCAGGAATGATTAACTAAAAGTTCCAAGAGGGGAGAAGGAAGCATTCCAGTTGACAAATAGGAATGTTTACTGAAAGAAGAGAAAATACTGTTATGACATATGGGAACAAAGAAAAAATTTTATAGCCAAAGGTAGAAGCCTGCATTTGGGCACCAAAAAATCAATGTGCAGCTAACCACGTTTCAAATAAGGAAATAATAAGATGGTTATGGAACAATCATAGCAAGAGGATGAGGAGGATGTCAAGAACATTAAAACAAGGGGCGCCTGGGTGGCTCAGCGGGTTGAAGCCTCTGCCTTCGGCTCGGGTCATGATCTCAGGGTCTTGGGATCGAGCCCCACATCGGGCTCTGTGCTCAGCGGGGAGCCTGCTTCCCCCTCTCTCTCTGCCTGCCTCTCTGCCTACTTGTGGTTTCTCTCTCTCTCTGTCAAATAAATAAATAAAATCTTAAAAAAAAAAAAAAAAAGAACGTTAAAATAAGTGGAACAGATTTTGATTTCTGGCCCTACTGCTCTTTTTAAAAATTTTTTTTAAAAGATTTTTTTTACTTGAGAGAGAGAGAGAGATAGGGTGAGAGAGGAAGAGCAGGGGGAGAAGGAGAAGCAGACTCCCTGCTGAGCAGGGAGCCTAATCCAGGGCTCTATCCCAGGACTTTGAGATCATGACCCGAGCTGAAGACAGATGCTTAATTTACAGCTGAGCCACCCAGGTGCCCCTGGCTCTACTGCTCTTAAAACTAACCTCTCACATTTTATTAATGAGTTCATTCTTGCTGATTCTCACGATCCTTTGTTAGTCTTTCTCACATCTCTAGATACTCAGTATATGTCACCAGATTCTACCTGCTTTTTTTTTTTAAATTTAATTTAATTTTTTTCAGTGTACCAAGATTCCTTGTTCATACACCACACCTAGTGCTCCATGCAATACGTGCCCCCCTTATTACCCACCACCAAGCTCACTTGCTTTCATTCTACCATGGGGCATTTCCACTGAGGCCTCGAAATCTTTTCAAACATACTTTATAAAACAATGCTGATGATCTCTCCTGTCAATCCTTCTTTTCCAGACTTCTCCCGTTTTCTTGAGAGCATTAATCATCATTTCGGATCTTAGGCGTAAAGATATCTTTGGTGGCTACTTTTCTGTGGCTCTAGATCTAGCCAACCACCAGTTTTCCTATCTTTTAATCTTTTAATCCACATCCTCTTTTCTATTCCTCTTCTACCACTGTGTCCCATGCTTGGATTCTGTGTTCTTTCAAATGGGCTCTCCTGTGAGCTACAGTGTGCATTGAATGATCATGAAGAGGCAGAGGACCTGGATTTATGAGTTGCCTTGACCACTCACGAACAATGTATTCTTTGTCCCCTCTCTATACCTCACCAGTTGAGCCTACTTTCAGCATACTACCTCTGTTCCCTTTCTGATATAGTGTCTCTCTACTTCCCTAATTCAGACCATTATTTACTCCTTGAAACAGTTTCCCACCTGCAGTTTGGGGTAGTTTTAGATTTATAGAAATGTTCAAAAGATAATACAGAGAGTCCATGTATATCCCTCATCCAGTTTTCCTGATTATTGACATTTTACTTTACCTTGGTACATTTGCCATGACTAAGGAAGCAACACTGACACGTTACTATTATTCAGCCTCAGACTTGTCCAATTTCAGTATGTTTTCCACCAGTGTCCTTTTCCTGTCCCAGGATCTAATCCAGGATACTATGTTAAATTTACTAGTCATGCTTCCTTAGTCTACCCTGGTCATACTTTCCCATTTATTCCTCATTAGTATACCCTGCTTACTCCTGGACGAGTTTTGTGGAGCACTAGCCATTTTTAAAATAGCCCTCAATTTGTATTTGTTCAGTATTTTTCTCATGGTTAGACTGGAGCTGAGGATTTTGGCAGGGAGAGCGTCACAAAAATGAGACACCCTTCTTGCCATGTACTGAGGTGTGTGCGATTCATATGACTTACCAGGAGAGTGTTGAGCTCAGTTACTCGGTCCAGGTTGTGCTTGCCAGTTTCCTCAACTGCCGAGTTACCTTTTATCCCTTTTCATCGTCTATTATTGAGCATAAAGTCAGTAAATGTGGCCCACACAGGGAAGAAGGGAAGTTAAGCTCCATCTCCTCGAGAGTGGAGAATCTATATAAATTATATTGAATTCCTCTCTGTGGAAGAATTGTCTCTTCTGTATGTATTCACATACCCAATAATTTATTTATATCAATATAGAAGGGCAAAGTTTCATGGATATTTATTTATTTTGGTTATTTATTTTTTGGGGTCAGTTGTTCCCGCTTTTGCTAGGGGGAGTGCTTTCCACTCCTGTAGCCATGTGGCATGCTCTAATTCTTTTGTTTTCTGCTCAGTTCCTTAGTTTCAGGCACTGTAAGATGCTTTCGGGCCATCTTGTATTTTGCCTGACTCAGCCCTAGAATCAGCCATTTCTTTCCTGCCAGTTTTTAAATCCTGTAATCTGGTCTTCACTTGGAAGCCGAATGGTTATGTAACTCTCTTAAACATTTTCATTGACCCCTTTTTGTAGTTACAATAAAATGCATTATTGCTCATTTGTGATTTGTCCCTTGCCTAGGAACCAGCTCACCTTCCTCTTAGCTTAGATTTCACTTCTTCTGGGAGATCTATGCATTTCCTTAGTGCTCTGACCGTCTGGTCGTAAGCTCTGAATAAACTATACTGAATGAATAATACTATGATCTTTACAGAGGCAACCAACCATAGTGTCCTTAGTTGAAAAATGGGCATCTATAATCCTTACAGATTACTAGTTTGAATGCAGTAAAGTAGGTGTGTGAAAA
>JAPYYJ010003995.1:0-10902 GCA_028533885.1 Nasua narica
GACCATAGAGTTGCGGGTCCATCTCTGGGCTCTCTATTCTGTTCCACTGGTCTATGTGTCTGTTTTTGTGCCAGTACCATGCTGTCTTGGTGATCACAGCTTTGTAGTAAAGCTCGAAATCAGGCAATGTGATGCCCCCAGCTTTGTTTTTCTTTTTCAACATTTCCTTAGCAATTCGGGGTCTTTTCTGGTTCCATACGAATTTTAGGATTGTTTGTTCCAGCTCTTTGAAAAAAGCTGGTGGAATTTTGATTGGGATGGCATTGAAAGTACAGATTGGTGTGGGCAGTATAGACATTTTAACAATGTTTATTCTTCTGATCCATGAGCATGGAATGCTTTTCCACCTTTTTGTGTCTTCTTCAATTTCTTTCATGAGTGTTCTATAGTTCCTCGAGTACAGATCCTTTACCTCTTTGGTTAGGTTTATTCCTAGGTATCTTATGGTTTTTGATGCTATAGTAAATGTAATCGATTCTCTAATTTCCCTTTCCATATTTTCATTGGTAGTGTATAGGAAAGCAACCGATTTCTGTGCATTGATTTTGTTTCCTGCCACATTATTGAATTGCTGTATGAGTTCTAGTAGTTTGGGGGTGGAATCTTTTGGGTTTTCCATATAAAGTATCATGTCATCTGCGAAGAGAGAGAGTTTGACTTCTTCATTGCCAATTTGAATAGCTTTTATTTCTTTTTGTTGTCTGATTGCTGTTGCTAGGACTTCTAGTACTATGTTGAACAAGAGTGGTGAGAGTAGGCATCCTTGACGTGTTCCAGATCTCAGGGGGAAGGCTGTCAGCTTTTCCCCATTGAGAATGATATTTGCTGTGGGCTTTTCATAGATAGACTTTATGATGTTGAGAAATGTTCCTTCTATCCCTATACTTTGAAGAGTTTTTTTTTTTTTTTCCCCAAATTTATTTTAATTTTTCAGTGTTACAAGATTGATTGTTCATGCACCACACCCAGTGCGAGTTTTAATCAGGAACGGATGCCGGATTTTGTCAAATGCTTTTTCTGTATCAATTGAGAGGACCATGTTTTTCTTCTCTCTTGTCTTGTTGATTGGTTCTATCATATGGATTGATTTGCGAATGGTGAACCACCCTGCATCCCAGGAATAAATCCTACCTGGTCATGATGAATAATCTTTTGAATGTGCTGTTGGATCCTATTAGCTAGGATCTTGTTGAGAATCTTGGCATCCATATTCATCAGGGATTTTGGTCTGAAATTCTCCTTTTTGTTGGGGTCTTTGCCTGGTTTGGGGATCAGGGTAATGCTGGCTTCTTAGAAAGAGTCGGGAAGTTTTCCTTCTGTTTCTATTTTTTGAAACAGTTTCAGGAGAATAGGTATTATTTCTTCCTTGAATGTTTGGTAGAATTCCCCAGGGAATCCGTCAGGTCCTGGACTCTTGTTTTTTGGGAAGTTTTTGATCACTACTTCAATCTCGTTACCGGATATTGGTCTATTCATGTTGTCAATTTCTTCCTGTTTCAGTCTTGGAAGATTATGGGTTTCCAGGAATGCATCCATTTCTTCTAGGATGTTTAGCTTATTGGCAGATAGCTGTTGATAGTAATTTTTGATGATTGTTTCTATTTCCTTTGGATTAGTTGTGATCTTTCCCCTTTCATTCATAATTTTATTAATTAAGGTCCTCTCTCTTTCCTTCCGGTTGAGTTTGGCCAGTGGCTTATCGATCTTATTGATTCTTTCAAAAAAAACAACTTCTGGATTCATTGATGTGTTCTTCTGTTTCTCTAGTTTCTAACTCGTTGATCTCTGCTCTAATCTTGATTATTTCCCTTCTTGTGCTTGGGGTTGGCTTGATTTGTTGTTTATTTTGCAGTTCTTTAATGTGTCAAGAGAGCCGATGTATTTGAGATTTTCCAATCTTTTTGGTGACGCTTGGATGGCTATGTGTTTCCCTCGTAGGACTGCGTTTGCTGTATCCCATAGGTTTCAGATCGATGGGTCTTCATTCTCATTGTTCTCAATGAATTGTTTAAGCTCATCTTTGATTTCCTGGTTGATCGCAGCATTCTTGAGCATTTTGTTCTTTAGATTCCAAGTGTTTGAATTCCTTCCAAACTTTTTCTTGTGGTTGAATTCTAGTTTCAAAGCATTGTGGTCTGAGAAAGTGTAGGGAATCATCTCAATCTTTTGGTATAGGTTGAGACCTGATTTGTGGTCCAGTATGTGGTCTATTCTGGAGAAAGTTCCATGTGTGCTCGAGAAGAATGAGTATTCTGTTGTTTTAGGGTGGATTGTTCTGTATATATCTATGAGGTCCATCTGGTCCAATGTGTCATTCAAAGCTCTTGTTTCTTTATTGATTTTCTGTTTAGATGATCTGTCAGTTACTGAGAGTGGCGTGTTAAGATCTCTTAATATTAATGTTTTCATATCAATATGACTTTATTTTGATTAACAGTTGGCTTATGTAGTTGGCTGCTCCTATACTGGGGGCATAAATGTTTACAATTATTAGATCCTCTTGGAGGATAGACCCTTTAGAATGATGTAGTGTCCTTCTGTATCTCTGACTACAGTCTTTGGCTTAAAATCTATTTTATCTGATATGAGAATCACTACCCCAGCTTTCTTTTGAGGTCCGTTGGCATGAAAGATGGTTCTCCATCCTTTCATTTTCAGTCTGGATGTATCTTTTGGTTCCAAATGTGTCTCTTGTAGACAGCATATGGACGGGTCCTGTTGTTTTATCCATTCTGTGACCCTGTGCCATTTTATGGGAGCATTTAGGCCATTCACGTTGAGAGTGATCATTGAAAGATAAGTGTTTATTGACATCATGTTGCCTGTGAAGTCCTTGTTTCTATAGATGGGAAATTTCTGTTCTAAGTTACTCATGTGTTCTTTCTACTTTTATCGAACCCCCTTTAATATTTCCTGGAGTGCCGGCTTAGTGATAACATACTCTTTTAATCTTTGCCGTTCTTGGAAGCTCTTTATCTTTCCATCTACTTATAATGTCAGCCTTGCTGGATAAAGTATTCTTGGCTGCATGTTCTTCTCTTTTAGTGCCCTGAATATATCATGCCAGCCCTTCCTGGCTTGCCAGGTTTCTGTGGACAGGTCTGATGTTATTCTGATGGGCCTTCCTCTGTATGTAAGGAATCTCTTTCCCCTAGCTTCCCTCAGGACCTCTTGTCTAAAATTATAATTTTCACATTTTAAGATTATGTGTCTGGGTGTTTTTCTAGACTCATTGATCTTGGCAGGTGTTCTTTCCACTTCTAGGACAGGAACACTTGTTCCATTCCCCAGATTGGGGAAGTTTTCATTCAGAATCTGGTCAGCTATATCTTCCAGTCTTCTGTCTTTCTCTATCCCCTCTGGGATTCTAATGATTCTGACGTTGCAACATTTCTTGGCGTCATTTATTTCCCTAAGTCTGTTCTCATGATTCCTGAGCAGTTTGTTCCAGCTCTCCTCCTGACCTTTCATTTCAACCATTTTATCCTCTAGATCACTAATTCTATCCTCTGTCTCAGTAACTCTAGCTGTTAGACTGTTTAGATTGGATTGGATCTCATTAATAGCGCTTCTTACATCAGCTATAGTGGATCTCATTTCTGCCCTTAGAGATTCTACAATGTTTTTCTCCATCCTAGCCATTGCCTGGATAATTGTCACCCTGAATTCCCTTTCTTACATACTGTTTATGTCCATGTCCAATAGTTCTGAGGGAGAGGGTGCAGTCTTTGGGTTTTTCTTCTGTTGGATGTTCCTCCTCCTAGTCATTTTGATGATAAGTGGATAAGAGGATGTATAGCTGGATATATCGCCCACGGATCCAGGCAGGGTGCAACCTGGAGGGTTTTGGAGCAATTGGGATTCACCACCAAAAAGAAAGAATAAGGATAAAAAAAGATAGAAAGAGAAAAAGAGGAAATCCCAGCCAGAATGGACCCCTGAAATAAGATTTATAAGTTATGTAAACAAACATGAACAAACATATAGACCAACACAAATAAATGACAAGAAATAAAAGAACCTAGTCAGAATGAACCCTAAGAATAAGATTTATATAATACCAGAACAAAAGCAAGTACGTAGAAACACTGACAGAAGGATAAGATGGGAGGGTGGTTATAGCTCCTTGCAGGCAAGGAAGGTTATATCAGGTCCTCCTGGATTTATAGTTGTATTAAGCCTTTGGTTGTAATGTTAAGTAGTTAAAACAAAACAAAACAAAACCAAGAAATGTGAAAGCAAGTGAATAATAAAAGAGAGAGAGAGAGAGAGGGAGAGAGAATAAGAAAGAAAAAAAAACCTACCTTGTATCTATGAAATATACAGGTTTGAGGGTATTATCAGGAGCTTAATATATTGATTTCCTCTGGTGTTGGGTGTTTAAAGTTTTTTGGGGACCCTGTGGTTCTAGTCCTTTTTTTTTTTTTGGCTGGTCTTCTGGGGGAAGGGCCTGCCACATTGTTTTCCAGTTTGTCTTGCTTGGGTTGAGTCGCCCTGCCCCCCAGTCAAGAGCTGTCCTCTGTGGAAACCGGTTTCTCAATCTTTCACCCTCTGAAAGTTTTTGGCCTTTTGTAGCTTTTCACCTTTTCAGAGAGTCCAAGCAAGGAATCTGCCCATAGCCTGTTCAAGGTGGTGTGCGACCGTAGCTGCCTTTCTGCGTCTCCCCAAATGCCGACCTGGAAGATAGGCCACCTTCCCGCATTCTCTCCAGGGTCGATTGGGATCCCCCAGAACCTGTGGTGGGCCACAAATGTCGTGGTTCTGGACACACAGAGAAAAGCTGCTGCTCCTGGACCACAGCAGACACTGTAAAGGAGCTTGCAGGTGTGTGGCCTGCCCACAGAATGTTGCAGACAGAGGAAAGCTGTAGGTTCAGGAACCACGGACTGGATCCCCCCACCAGTCTCACTTTGTGGCGCTCCTTCCTGGGAGCATGGGCCCAGGCCTGTGCCCATGACCACTCCCTTCCACTAGTTGCTTCTCAGAATCTTTTGCTCTTTTTAAGTGTTTTTAACAGACTCTACAATAATGCTGGTCCCCTGCCACGGGGCACTTTCCTTTGGGTTATTACTGTCCTTGGATCGCTTCTGGTGGCTCCTTCCCCACTATCGGTTTATCCTCCAATATCGGTTTGAGTGTTCCCACTTTGCTTTTACCTCTCCACTTCGGTCTTCTGCTCTTGGAGAGATCCAGAGGTGAGAAATCTTGCTCCTCAGGGTGATTTCATGGGTGTTCAGCATGTTCTGGTAGATATCCAGCTCACTTTTGGGGACCGGTTGCAACAGGATCTCCTACTTTTCCACCATCTTGCCCCCTTCTAAAATTTTATATTTAATGATAATTCTAAAAACATGCGAACACTTGAATTTGCTTTAGTACCAAATATTTTGTGATCATGTGTTCATGTACACCTAGATCATGTGAACCTCAAATTCATTTAGATTACATTTGAATTTTATTTTTGAAAAATTTTATGACTACTAAATTTATATATAAGCACTTAATTTTCTTTTTTTTTCTTAAAGATTTTTTTAATTTATTTGACAGAAAGAGAGATCACAAGTAGGCAGAGAGGCACGCAGAGAGAGAGGGGGAAGCAGGCTCCCTGCTGAGCAGATAGCCCTATGTGGGGCTCAATCCTAGGACCCTGAGATCATGAACTGAGTTGAAGGCAGAGGCTTTAACCCACTGAGCCGCCCAGGCGCCCCAGCACTTAATTTTCTTTAAGCCAAATAAACTCTATTACAAATTAATTTTAGCAATATCACCTGAAGGTAGAAAATACTATATATTCACGATAGACATATAAACATACAGACAGATGCAGAGAACTTTCAGTTATTAATTATTGTGGAGAAGATTTTTGAGATTTGTTTTTCCCTCGAAGTAATCTTAAGGAGGCTGAAACCTAGAATTTGGGCAGTTGAGCCATTTTGGTAATTTGTATTTGAAAAAGTCTTTTTATTTTTTCCTTTTTTCCCTTCAGTCTCAGGAGATTGTAGGTTGTGTTTACAGTTCAAACATGGTAAGATTTATAACTTTAAGAAACAGAATGAGTGCAAAGTCCAAGTAGGTCTTTAGTTTACAAAGGCTAAAAATTTACAAGTCATTTGAGATCAACAGGGTAAGTTTTCAGATTGGTAGAGAATAGGTGACCTTTGAATTGCCTCTCGAGCTGCATTTCTAATTTTATAAGGTTTTTCAAGATAAGGACTGTTGCTTTTAACTCTTCAAATGTTGAGTTGTGGCCTGGATGTTAAAGGACTTACAAACCCGTCTACTTATGTTAGATTTCTTTTTTTTTAATTTTAGTTTTTGCCTGGATGTCTATGGGAATAATGTAGCAGTTTAACAGTAATCTCTGAGTCTTGTCAAGTGTTGGAGGGTCTCACAAGGAACCCTCCTTTAGTGGTAGATATGTGGGTATTGGTAAGGTCCTTAACTTGGAAACTTGTTCATGGTCATGCAAAGGCAATTCAGATGGATAACTAGAATGAATGTTCAAATAAAGGGGGCCTTACTTGTTGGTCATTTAAATGTATTAAAACCTAGGAGAGTACTGGTTTTACCTGTTAATTTAATTTGCTACTTTAATATCCCATTTTTCCTTTCTACCAACCTTACTGTTTGTGAATGAAAACTCCACTCATTGTCATGTTCTTTTGCGCAGTCTAGCATGTCATGACTTTTGAAATGTGACCCCGCAATGATTGTCTAGTTGATGAAGGTATCTATACATTGTATCTAGCTTCTCCAATCCCTGATAGTGGCAGCCTGGTTTGCAAGCAGCAGGAAAAAGCATAAGTTAGGCATCTGGCCTAAGCACACAAGCCAAAGCATGCTTAGAACCCTCACTCAGAGAGAAGGGATCAAGAAGATCAATTTGCCAATCCCTCACTGGTTGGGAAGTCCAATGGACAGCCCCAGATTCTATCAGCAGTTGCCTTGGGTATTGTTTAGAACACGTAGAACATGTTGTTACATTAACCAAGTCGATGTACTTTAAGGGCAATCCGGCATCCCTGGCAGTATGCCATGCTACTTGGGCACTGTGGTGGCCTCTCTTCCTGTGCACCCAATCTGCTGTATCTACTGAAGGTTCAGTAGCTAGGGCTTGTACCTGAGCCAAGGTATCAGGTTCCTGATTGCCAAAGGGTGTCAGTGCTTTTTGAGCTGGGAAATGAAAAACACTGAGGACTGCCTCAGTTTCTTGCAGATGGCCCCACTTGTCTCTCCACATATCCTGACTCCATGCAGGCTTACTCATATCATCCACCCACTGACCTTGCATTATTATCTGAGCCATAGGGTTAATCCCTTTAGAATAGTCTACCTATCAGTGCAAAGGATTAATGGCTAGGGCTCTAGAGTGGTCGCCGGCCAGACCATTCTGAGTTCAGCCTGATATGGTTTGAAGTGGTGGGGTTCAGAGCTGATGGCCAAGAAAGAATTCTCAAGATGTCTTCAGTGCAAAAAAGTGGTTTTATTAAAGCACAGAGACAGGACCTATGGGTGGAAAGAGCTGCACTGGGGTTTTGAAGAGTGGCTGATTAAATGCTTTCAAATTGGGAGGGGTTAAGGGATAGCATTAAGTCTCTAAGGAATTTAGGAAGCAAGGTTTCCAGAACCTTGAGGGGGCTAACTATTGTTAGGAAAAGATCATTTATTACTGTGTAGTAAAACCCTAGTCATGAGACCCTTCAGATATGTATCAGTGGGTCACATGCTTGGAGGATGATTGCTAACACGTATCTTGTGGGTTAGAGATAAAGGAAGTTTCCAAAGGAATTTTTGTATGTTAAAGTAGATTTACAGGGTTTCAGAGGTGGAGGAGGTATTGGGATAATGTTAAGTAAGCTACGATTGCCTTTTATCCTTAGCAAAGTAACAACATGGAGGTAGCTGAGTTCCTAGAAGAAGGTCACTCTGCTTATCTCAAGGATTTGTCAATGGGCTGTAAGTAGTAGGGAAATTTAACTTTTGCTTTTGTTTCCCACATCAAGCCCACTGGCTGCGGGACTGGCTGCTATGTGAAAGCCTCTCCCTGGAGGAGGGCTGTATACACTGCTAGGAGTAGTTGCTCTATGGGGATTTATCAGGGGCTTTTGCCCTCTTCCAGAACTGGGACCAAAATCCCAGAGGCATTCTCCCTTTCTCTTGTCTCTGCCACAGTACCTACCCCATATCACATACCTTCTAGAGTCAGAGACATATCTAACTCAAATGGTAGCCCTGTTTAGGAGGTGTGGAGATCTTTAATTTGCTTTACTATTTTTGCCTTATTAAAGGCAGGTTGCTGCTCTGATTCCTGTGACTTCTTTATCAGGCAGCATAAGGAATGGAGGGACTGTGCCAGTGGGGAATAAAAGTCTTCCTAAATCCCCAAACCCCTAAAGTCAGCTCTTTCACATTTTTAGGGGTTGGGTAGGCTATACATTGTCAATAACAGCTTTTGGGACAACAGGAGTCTTATCTGACCAGATGACACCCAAAACCTCATGTAGAGCCTGGGCCTTGAATTTTCCATTATTTCATTGCCTAGCCTCTCCCTCACAGATGCTGTAGGGAAGCCTGCAGGGTGTCTTGCAGCTGAGGCAAATCTTTACATGTTAATATTTTGTATCATCAATATAATGGGTCTGTTTTATTGATACGGGGAGGGAGAATAGGGACAAGTCCCCAGCTACCATCCACTAACATATTGTAGGGCTAGGCATGTAACCTTGGGGGAAGAACTTGAAAAGTTTCATCATTGTTCCTTCTGATGTGGAGAAAAAGGAAAAAGAAATGTAGATAAAATTAAATTTTCTAATAACTTGCAGCCTATTGACAAATACTTGAGACAAGCAGAATATGACATTCCTCCAGGAACTCCCAACTGTCTTAATGTTAATGCCTTGGTAGAGGAAAAAATAACCTTGACTTGACCATAGCCAGGTCTCCAGGGTTCTGTAAGTTTTCTTTAACATATGAAAATCCTTTTGGAAACTTCCTTTGTTTCTACACTCCCTCAATTTAAAAGTATCTAATATCACTCCTCACAATTGCAGTGCAGCTCTTTCTGCCCTTGGGGGTCCTCTCCTGTGATATAATAGAAACACCTTTTTTTGTACTGAAAACATCTCAAGAAGGGCTGTTCACTCTCAGACCCCACATCAAATCATGTCACTTTCCACCTGAAGGCAAACTGATCTTAGTTATCAGAAACCTGTACTTGTCAAAGTCTTTCCCATGAGTCTTCTTGAAATAAAGAACTTTTGCAGGAATTCCTTTTCTTCTTTTTTTCTTTGCCAAAACATCAAAATAAAATAACATCTGCAAAAGATGTGGACTCTGAGCAATAAACTGAGGGTTTTGGAGGGGAGGGGTGTTATGCCCAGATTTTGAGATCCCCAAATACCACCAGGGAGCCGAGTCCGATGCAGAAGCAAAAGAGCCCTTTATTCAGGCTAGCTTGAGCTCAGTCTCTCACACTCACCGACGTGGCGGCATGGTGTAGAGAAAGAGAGTGAATTTCAAAAAGCACAACAGTTTTAGAGGGGCCAGTGGCCAATGAGTTTGTAACACACAGAAAGTTGCTTAGTAACTGTTTGAACTAGCCTATCACCCTGGCCAGAATTGGCGTGCAAGTTTGGTGGGAGAAAAGGCGGGGTTTTTATTTTTTCTGGGTCAGGGGTTCCACATTCCTATTGGCTAACCCAAACCAACCCACAGGCAGTCTGGGCCAATTAGCTCAAGGGAGGGCTGAGCCACACTCTGACCCTCCCAGAGGCAGGTTCTGGGGGGGGCCACACACAAGAAGGCGGGTGTAAGCAAAAGGAGCCAGCCCTGCTCTGCTCCTTCATTCCCCCCTTGTCTTGTAACTTATGGCCTAATCATGGGATGTGGGTAGTGGGGTAAGTGAGAGTGACGCAACCTTAGCTTTAGGGGATTGTCCTTGTCGGGCTGGCTCTTCCAATCGGGAACAAAGTCCTTGAAGACTGCAATCAAACCAGGTTCCGGTGGGGGCCTGCCAGAGGTAATAGCCAGATGTCCATGACTATGGGTTAAAACCCCAAGATGTGAGTTCTTCTCAACGATGTTGGATGCATTTTGGAGTTCGTGGACCTTGGAAGCCACAATCCCAGACTGGTCGATATAGCAGCAGCATTCTTCCTATAGGAAGAAACAGGTTCCTCCCTTTTCAGCAGTATGGAGGTCTAGGGCTCAGTGATTCTGGAGGGCTACTGTCGCCAGGCTGGAGAGTTGTGCCCATGGGGTTCTGTTATTACTCTCACAAAATAACAAGCAAGAAGATTGTCTATATATGAGTTACTGTGGTAGTTCCTCTGAATTTTCCTTCAAGTTGTCTAACTTAAGTAAACAACAAACATTTACAGACAATCAGATCTAGAATTTAACATCCACAAAGGGATGTTATTGAAACACAATTTTTCCCTCTAAAATAACCCGCATTTTTGGAGATAGCCAAATCAGTACTAATTTATATGAGAAACAAGTCCAGTTTTAACAAACCTGACCTAATTATTTACATAAGCTCAGCAAGAACAGTAGGAGATCAAACAGATCTTTTAGAATCTGCTTTGCTGAAACTTTATAAGGAATCTCTAGGTTGAACTTTCAGTAGCCTTTCCAGGCCAGAAGCCAAGCCAAGTACTTGCCAGCAGACATGCCTGCAATACCTGTAGATTAGGGCGAATTCCTCTTCCTGAGGTCCCCAAAGTATCCTGAGTTTCCTGCACCTGCCAGGGAGTGACATTCTTTACTCACCTGATGAGGCTGCCAGAACTCTGTAAGCAAGGTAAGAGGCCACAGTTCCAAAAGCTTTATGGCTCCAGGTTTCATAGTCAACCTTAGCTCCTTAAAGCTGTCTGGTCATATCCGAGTCTATGCATGTTTTTC
>JAPYYJ010003996.1:0-10902 GCA_028533885.1 Nasua narica
TTGAGTTTGAGAAGTACTGAAATTCCACCTAATTCTGCAGAGTGTGGAAGGCCTGGACAGACCCTCCCTTCAGTTTTCCCTGAGTGGTTGCTAGGGAGGTGAAGGCAGACCTTTCCTGTCCTTCAGAGAGGCAACTGCAAACAAGTTTTTCTTGATAATAGTAGCAAATTCTTAGGTTGCAAATCTTTGATGCATTATTTTTTTTAAAGATTTTATTTATTTATTTGACAGAGAGATCACAAGTAGGCAGAGAGGCAGGCAGAGAGAGAGGGGGAAGCAGGCTCCTTGCTGAGCAGAGAGCCCGATGCGGGGCTCGATTCCGGGACCCTGAGATCATGACCTGAGCCAAAGGCAGAGGCTTTAACCCACTGAGCCACTCAGGCGCCCCTTTGATGCATTATTTGACAGAAACAGGGTTTCTGTCTTTTTTTCTTCATCTTAATAAAGATTTCCTCCCAAGGTAGCTGGGAGCTGTGCTGAAGGCAGGAGATAAAGGGAGCCAACATAGAGCCTTCTAATATAGATCTAATCTGATCTTCTCTTCCTGATGACTATGAACTTGAGGTCCAAAAGGGGAATTAGAAGGAAACAGACATTAACATTACCATGGGCCGAGCACAGGGCTACATAGCCCTTTCCACCTTGTTAATCCCCACAACCCTCTGAAGAAGGGGTATGATCTCTATTTTCCAGTTGAAGAAATAGAGGCTCAGAGAAGTTATTAAACCTCCTAAAGTCATACAACGCATAAGCAAAGTTAAGATTTGCTTTCCAATTGACTTGATCTCTCCATCCACGGTCCTTGAGCTTAATATGCTTACACTCTGCCTGGAGATAAGTCATAGGAGTTTGTAATGCACTGTAAAATGTAATGCACTCCTATGCAAAATGCATAGGAGTTTGATGAATGTAATTCATCAAAGTGCTCATGTCTGGAAATAATTAACTTCTAAATGAAATTAGGAGGTATTACTGTTGCTCACTTTCTTATATGCTTTCTTGGGTGGAAATGAAAGGGAGGCTATAAATGGAGGAGTGTAGGGGCAAGGAGGGATGGGGTTGTGGTTTATAAACAGTGTTCTGGATTATGCTATAAATATGTGCACAGTTTATGAGTTACTGCCATATTTTACTTTTCCATACGTTAAAAAACCTTTTGTTTTCCTATGGGAAAGTCAGCTGTCATTTGGCTGTAGCAGAAAATAGTTTAAGAACCACCACACAGCACCTTGCTTTCAGGGACTTGTGCAAGGCCGCTCTGACCAATGAGAACAACTTGAGTCAGAATTCAGGTCTCCAAGTTTCCAGTCAAAAACTTGCGTGACATTGCTGCTTATTAAGATTTGGCCTTTGAGTGTTGATTTAAGGGAAACTAACGAGAGGAAGATTGACCAACCAGAAAGACTCCAAAGACATTACCTAAGACCAGTGAAATAAACAGACCCAACCCTAAAAGTCTGCACCCTGAGTACTCCTTTTCCTTAATTCATTAATCCATATAGCAAATGGTTGTTGAGCAAGTGCTCAGTCAACACTCATTAGATGTATGAGTCAGAATCTCCTGTGTACTTAGAGAATGGGTCTTCACCAACCAGCAGAAAGCTATGGATCCTTGGGGCAGAGAAATGAAATCTTCAAAAATATTTACAGACTTTTTAGGGGGTTACTGGACCTACTGAAGTCTGTCCATTGAGGTCATGGAGCCCAGGTGAAGAGCCTTTGATCTAACTGTCTGACCTTGAATCATGTTCTGTTCCCAAGTCACTCAACTTAGTTACTTACAACTTAACCTTGAATTTCACAGCCCATTCCATTTAAGGATTGACAAGCATGTTCTGGTAATGAGGTAAAGTGTGCTTCTCATTACCATTTTCATGGCACCAAGAGGAAATTAATTTATTCTCAAGCTGTTATAAGGAAGGCTTTTTGCCAGGTGCCAGGAGGGACACAAAGACCTATCCCACACAGGTTCTGCCCTCAAGGCATCTTTCGTCCACTAGGAAGTATAGAAAGTGATACCAAAAATATAGCAATTTCAAGGTCCAGTTAGTGGGACAGCTGATGAAGATCACAGGCATTTGGAGCAGGCAGGGCCCCTGGTGGGCTCAGGTGGGGCTCAGGTGAGAGGGGGGAAGCTGAGGCCAAATTCCTGCTGTTGGCTCCTGGGATAGAGACTCGGAGCAGGAGTCTGTGCAGGGTAAGTACTCACTTAATGCCGGCTATTTGATCTCACCCCAGGGGCCCAACATTCCATATTACTGGAAATAATTTTGTAGGGTGGGGGGAACCTGGATGGGAACCCTGGCTCCACACTTACGGCCTGGGTATCCTCCCAGGCCAGTTCCTTCATGACTCAGAGCCCCATAGGGTTGGAAAAATTAGTGCACGAAAGTGAGAGTCAGCAGGTTGGATGGAATTTCCTCAACCAGGAGCTATTGAGAAGAATCTATCTGAGCCTGTTTGGGTACTGGCCTGTCTTCACTTGGTTCCCTAGAAGTTGGAGCATTGCTGGGACTTAGGGTAGGACCGGAGCAGTAGCAGCTGAGTTGGGAGAGGTGGTCTCATATTTTGGAGTTTTGGAGTCTTTGCTCATCTGGTGCTTGAGATGAGTCAGGCAGTGGCCTAACTTAAGATGTTGAATTTGTTCAGGGCCTGAGCATGGACGGGTCAAACACATAAGGACTGTTTGGCTCTAACGCTCTACTCACCTCCAACTTGCTGTGCAGCCTTGAATAACATTCTCAGCCTCTCTGAGCCTTTAGATTACCCTCTGCAAAGATGGGACACCAACAAATGAGAAGATCAAGTAGTTTTCGAAGGTGGGGCTAAGGCTCCCCGCCATTACAAGAGAGAGGCTCTGGATGGAAAAGCCTTTATGTACAACTTGTCTGAGCCCTAAGGCAGAAGTGAGGGATGTCAGGTTCTCAGGGAAGACATAAGACATCTTTTGGCAAAGCTTCAGGCATCAATGGCTTCCTGTGGGTATTTGAGGTCTAAATGCACGGCTCAGCTGAGCTTGTCAGTTTCCATCTCTCCCTTGTCAGTAGGGGCACCTGGGAACTCCAGTGAGGAAGCAGGACTCTCTCCGTGGCTCTCTTCTCTACCCCTTTATCGGATCACCAGTTTGAGCAATTGCACGTCCTAACTGCCTCCAAGCCACCCACCCGTCTCTGTTTCCCTGGATACCACCCGAGTGCAGTCCCTTGGGTTCCTGCCACAGCTTCCCCTAAACCCAAGTTCTCCCCATGGCTCCCAGCACCTTCCATGACAATCTTGCCTGCCCTTTATAACTCGGGCCACCCGGAGTCACTCACCCCATGCTCCCCACCTCCAGCCACTGGCTCCTGCTCTTCCCGTGGCCAGAATCACCACCTTTGGCAGATTCTCTTAGGTGACTCCCAGCTGATCTTTAGGCCTCTCTATTTGGGAGGCATTTTCTCCTGTCGATTTCCCTGCCTGTGGTCTCTGGCTCAGGCTGAGACTTGTCCTCCTGTGCTTCCTCTGATTATCTGGAGGCATCTGCCTGGGACGCTCGTTTGGGGTTTTTGAGACCAAGGTTTGTGGGACAGAGAGTGGTTTGAGATGTTTGCATTGGGGGGAGTGAGCGTGTGCGGGGTGGGAAAGCTCTGCCACCCTGGTACAACCCTCCCCCTCTCCTAGTTCTGGTCCTGGACTGGAAGCTCCCAGAAAATAAGAAGCATTTCATCAAAACCTCCATGTTCCCATCCAGCAGGACTAGAACATCATGGCCGATGGCTGGGCAGCTGCTCACAACCCTTTGCTCTGGGTCGGGGTAGCCTGATGGTGGCCACCTGTCCCCCTCCCTATGGCCTCTGAGAGTCCCCGCTTCAACTGCTCCCATCCTCGGCTGCTGCCTCCCTACACCACACGTGAGCGTCTCGTGGCTCCCTCCTTCCTGTCATTCCAGTCTCCTCCCAAATTCAATTCGAACATCATCTCCTAAAAGACCCTTTCCCCACTTCCCGCCCTGCTCTTTGTGACTCTCTGGAGCTTACTCTGCTTCATATCATCTAGAGCATGGGCCCACTTTCTGAAAGTGTCCACTGAGGGGTTTCCTTTTTTCTTATTTTCTGTCTATCCTCCCCCACATCCCCCAAATACAAGCTTCCTGAAGGCCATGTATGATCTGTCTTCACACTATATCCTCAGGCCACGCACTACTGCCAGGGGATGGATGGAGGAGCAAGTGGATGCCTAGGGAATAGGCTGTCTTTGAGGTTGATCCAGTAAGAGAACCTTTACCAGATCATTAATTTTCGGTTTCTGGGATTACGGCCTCTTCCTCTGCAAACTCAGGAGACTTCTAGGTGACCTCTTGTTTTCTGGGAGAAAGCAGACTGTTTACTAGAAGGAAAAACAACACAAGGGAAAGAAAATGACTCCTGGGTTCTATGTGGACCGGGCCACCTGAAAGGCAGAGGACAGTCGGCCATCTTTCTGCTCCCAGTTTCTGCAGCCTCCTGGGAAGAACAGAAGCCATGAAAGGACCCTTCCTGTGGCCATATTTGCTGGGGAACAATGAGCCACGTTTCCCAGCTGCCTCACCACGAAGGAACAAATACCCCTCTGTGGGTCTCTGAGCCTCGGACCTGAGAATCCCCTGAAGAATGTTAAGGGGGTTTAATGTTTCTCAGCAGAAAGCTTTAGGAGAAGGGAAATAGGGACAGAGGGAGGCATTTTCCTGTATTCTTTATGGACTTAACAAACAAGGCCTGTTCTTCAGGAGAATGTCTTGTTCTTTTTTTTTTTTTTTTTTTTGGCTGCAATTTTCATGCTCAAATCCTGTTGTTGAGTGTGTCAGTGTATGCCCAAGGGTGCCTCTCTTCCAGGTCCAGGTGGAGGAACTCTTGCTCACGGTTGCTGTGTGTTCTGAAGATTCCTTACTGGGATCCATTTGGAAAATACCCAAAAACAGAAGGAAAAAAAATGAAAATAATCTTTATTTCCGACACTCAGAGGCAACTCTCCAGGCTTTTGCTTCTCTCATATATATATATAAATTTGTTTCTCTTGTATGTATTTATGAAAATTGGGACCAGATCATATACTGTTTTTTCATTTGACAGCATATCATAAACAACCGTGAATGTTCTTTAAGAAAACCTTTTTGTTTCCTGATTGCAATATAATATACTTTTGTTACAGAAAACTCAAAAATAAAATGAAATTAAAAAAACACAGGAAATAAACTTTTAACAATCTATAATTTCATTATTTGGGGATAATCACTGTAAAGTGTGTACCTAATTATTCTTTAAAAACGTATTCTTAAATACATAATTACTTTTAAAAGCCTATTCTTAAAAAGATAAAAACGGTGCTTATTGTACATTCAGTGAGGTCAGGGACATCGTCCGTTATATGACTATTTAAAATCAAGTATAGTTCATATATTATAGGTTCAGTGAAACCTATTTAAATCCCCTTCTCCCTAGTGTTTCTTTACTATGAAACCTGGAAAGTAAAAAATACCCAGATTCCCTTGAAGCTAGGGGTGGCCATATGATTTGTTCTGGTCAATGATATGAAGCCAAGGAAGGCTTCTCATCCTAAATAAAAAATAATTAACTTAAAAAGAGAGGACTTAAAAAAGAAGACTTTTGCCATTTATAGTTCCCTCTTTTTTTCTTCTTGGAATGTGGATATGATGCCTAGAGTACAGCAGCAATTTTGAAAACATGAGGACAAAATCCACAAAGGACAGTATAGCAGGGAAATAGTAGAAACTGTTGATGATTTTTGTAACAACTTCTCCAGCTCTGAGCTGTCTGCCTTTGGAATTCTTACTTGAGGAAAAATATGTCCCACACTAGTTTATACCACTATATGTGAGTTTTCTGTTGCTTGTAGCTGAATGCCTTTTTAACTGATTTGAGATGCATATGATATCCAGCATTATTAATGTCTGTCCTTTATCTTTGCTCCATATAAAATTACCAACTCTTGCATCAGAACTTAGTGGGTGTGTTTTGACAATAATATGCCTAATCCAACAAAGGACCTGTTTCAGATGTTCATTTCAGTGTGAGTTCATAATATCTGGCTATTTTCACTCAATCACTCTTTTAAAAGATTTTATTTATTATTTTAGAGAGAGAGAGAAAGAGGATGAGCGGGGGGAGGGGCAGAAGGAGAAGGAGAGAATCTCAAGCAGACTCCACACTGAGTGTGGAGCCTGATGTGGGGCTTGATCTCACAACCCAGAGATCATGACCTAAACCAAAATCAAGAGCCAGGCACTTAACTGACCAAGTCACCTAGGTGCCCCCTTGCTCCATCATTTTTTTTTTAAGATTTTTATTTATTTATTTGACAGAGAGAGATCACAAGTAGGCAGAGAGGCAGGCAGAGAGAGAGGGGGAAGCAGGCTCCCCGCTGAGCAGAGAGCCCGATGTGGGGCTCGATCCCAGGACCCTGAGATCACGACCTGAGCCAAAGGCAGAGGCTTTAACCCACTGAGCCACGCAGGCACCCCTTGCTCCATCATTTTTATGTAGGTTTGTAATTTTGTTATTCCCAAAACCTCTTCCGTGACCAACTCACATCAACAAGTCAAAGTCTGAGCTTTATATTTCTGTGGTATATCAACATAACACAGTGTTGTGTGAGTGCTAGATACTCAATAAATAGCAATGGTTTGGTTGTGTGATTTTAACTCCGATTTCTTGATTACAGAACATATAAAAATTTCTGAGACTATTGATTTAGACGTCTTTACGGCACCCACAAACACAAAACGATGCCTGTTTCTTAAAATGTTAAGCAGAATAGTCAACATGAGACTGTCATACGGTTTTGTTTACGGAATATTTTCAGCTGCCCATCACTCATCATTTACTGTTTGTTACCCACACCTTATCTCAGCCTAGTGGTAAGATTACCCTTTTGAAAGAGAGGTTGTATTTCAGAAGACTTGGAAATGATTAGTGAGGAGGCTTTGACACCGTTCATATCTCATGATTGCAAATGGAATTTGGTTAGTTAGTTGCCCTGTGCTCAGAGTACCCTTTAGGGGCTGGCGTTCTTGCCTGTTGGAGCAGATGGAGTGTCAGCAGGGAGCCTCATGGCCGGGCAGACAAAGAGGGAAGAGAAGAGTATGGTTGCCCAATGAGCCTTTGAAACAAATCGATCCAGACTGTGGTTCCAAAAGCCACTGGGTATTTGGCATGCAGTTCTCCTTGGTATGCAATTGGTCAATGGTTAGAGTGGGGGCAGGAACCTTGACCTCTGCTTGTCTGCCGCAGCAGCAGGATGAGAACCAATTGCTTCATGAGTGACTTCAGCTCATCTTCATTTACCTGGTTCAACCATGCGGAACAGCACAATGAAGAAAAAGTCACCAGAGACCATAGTTTTGTTGGCTTCTCTCCAATGGGAGGCCAGAGGGCTGGAAGCCAAGGCCTCCCGGTGAGCGGAGGAGCCTATTTGGCCTTGGCCTCACAGCCAATCAGGGGAGTCACGTGAGCAAGAGAAGACTCTGAACAGCCAGTGGCTGAGCTCCAGGAAGGAGAGGCGCCAGAGGAGAAGGTGGGCACCACAGAGAGGGCTGGGTTAGTTGGAAAGAGTAGAACAGAGAAACCACTGAGCTCTTTCATTCTCCTTCATTCTCCAAACTCATTTTCCTTAAGAAGTAAAAGTTCAGGTTTAACGGATGGTCCCTTATACAAAGATCACATTTATGAAAATACCATCAAGTCATTTTCCTATAAGGAGACATTAGAAGAGGGTCCCCAGAAGTAAAGGAGGAAGACACTGTGTGGGTTAGAAAGGATAGTAGATGTTTGCACATAAAGAGGTTTGGGGATTGCTCGGGCCACCACTTCCCTTTACTGATGTGAAAATCCCAAGAGAAGAGTGGTGTGCCCAAGGTCACACCACTGACCTGTAACCTGGCTTCTATTCACCAGGCCTGGAGGTCCTTTCTTACATCCCTTCTGAGTCTCCTTTTGTGTTTCCAATGGGAAATCGCTGTCTACTCCCCTTCAACCTCTGGGTCCTGACTCCTGTGCTCTGCAAGGCCCTTCTTGGTTCTGTCATCTGCCCATTGATGACCAGGGCCAGGCCACCTGGTTGCAGAAGAGCACATATCATGAGACCGGGAACGTGCGAGTGCACAGCAAGTTCAGCCTTCTCCCTTCTTCAGCATCCTCTGGCTCCTTGAGGAGAAAAAAATACCAGGAAGAAATTGGAAACCCAAACTGGATGCTCTGTATGTACTAAATGATATTGCAAACTGGTTGATGGCAAGGACTTTATTTAGTCTCTTCTGCAAATCCAGGGCCCTGTATAGGATCTGGCACATCATGAATGCTCAATACAAATTTGGTGAAAAAAAAAAATGAAAGAGTGTCCATAAGAAAAATGATGTGATCCTCAGAGTAGCCAGAGGAGGTTCCCAGAGGAGGTGGAGCCCGAGGCAGGCTCCAAAGACATGGCTACAGGTGATTCCTTTATTTATTTCTTACATGTATTTACTGAAGTATTTATTGGGCCTGGAATTCTTCTAGGTGGGGAGGGAATCGCCATTGTTTACACAAAGGTCAGCGAAGGCTTCATTTATGAAGCGATAAGTCATTATCTGTTCTATGAGTGATCACGGGGCCTCGGGGTCCTACTGAGGACCCTCCCGCCCCAACCCATCACTTCCTAGAACATTCTTTTTCCTTCACTTCTGCACATAGACCTCCCGGTGTGAACTGGGCTGGCAGGCATCACTGGGAGAGTGAAACAGTGGAATGCAAACGTGTGGCCGCGACACCTGGGCCAGATAGCTCAGTGCCCTGAAGCTTTGAACGTCAGACCCTGACTTTCTCTGGAGTCTTTTCTCTGGGAGCCAGTGGCCTCCAGATGGCTTATCCAACCTGAGGCTCTTTCCAGGATTATGAAGCTGTGGACACATTTGTGCCTGTGTGTAGTGGGAACCTGGAGGGCACCAGCACATTCTGCATTCTAGATTAGAAGCTGAAATCCGTTCTAGGGCAGCACCCACCTGTTCTGGGAGGGATTCCTAGGCACTACCTGTCAGGCAGCCGCAAAGTTGACAGCCTCACGGGATCCCCGGGAAGGCCCGGAACAGGCAAAGTCATCTTGAGGCTCGTGCTCCAACCTGAGCTGGGACATACTCTGCTTAATGACGCAGAGGACTATATGCATTCTGTGGAAATGATGATGCTATTAACAAGTTTGGGGCTATAATTTGGATATACATAAAGAGGTGATCCTGGAGACTGGGGAAGTTGGGGGGACCGCTGTACATGTGCCTTTCCTGTGGAGAAGGTCCATGGCTGTCATTGGATTCCAAGAAGGGTGGTTGATCCCAAATGCAGAATCCATCTATTCATTGTGTGTAAGGGAACTTGGCTTCTTAGGGGCAGGTGCCCAGGCGGGCTCTGCTTTGAACAGACCCTTGCTTGGAGGGAATCTAAGACAGCTTGCAACCATGATCCAGCATCTGCGTGGTTCAGCAGGGGAAAGATGAAGACTCGTCTTCTGGCTCTGGCCCAGTGCCAGGGGAACCCAACCTGTTTCCTACCCGTGGAAAAAACAACAGAGGTTCATCTTTACAAATTAAAATTGTGAATCCCTACTTTCCATGAGATAGGAACAGGGCAGTAGAAAATTCCAACCCCAATTGTTCCTGCCATGGAAAATCATGATCATTTTGTGTGCAATGATTTAACTTATTATTACTTAACTATTATTTTAAGTGGCTGGTTTTTAGCCCCATATAGGTGCATTCTGCATTGGAGAAGGGTGGCACATATTTTAAAACACTTTTACATGTATGGTCATTGAATCACTAGCCTCAGTTTTCTCATTTAGGAGTTATGGGGACTGAACAAGATCAGGAGGAAATTATAGACATCACTATATGTACCAGCTCAGCTTGGTCTACAGCCCTGTGTTAAGAAGGATTCTGAAGCCCTTGGTGAGTGCTGTAGGAAGATGCTTCCTGATTGGTCAGCTCTGCCAGGAATGCAGGAAGAAGATTGTTGGTACCCCGAGCCTCACAGTGTTTATTATCTTTTCCAACCATGAGATTCCATGACTCTAGGACAAGGGTCAGCAAATTACAGCCCTTGGACCCAAGGCAGTCCCCTACAAATTTCTCTTTAAATAAAGTTTTAGTGAAACACAAGCACATTGCTTTTACATATTATCTGTGGCAGGTTTCACCTTCATGGCTGTGACCAACACCATAAGACCCATAAAGCCTCAATATTTACTATTTAGCTCTTTACAGAAAAAGTTTGTCAATTTTGTTTTAGGGCACTCAAGACATGTTTTTTAAATGTACACATCCAGGGAGGTAAGTGTTAACAATGATTGAGTGAGACAGTTCTGTTGATACAAACAATATTTGTTTAACATTTCATGGGGCAGGCAGTCTCTGTTTCCAAGGGGCCAGAGAAGGGCACGATGGGGTGAACGGATAGAATAAGGTATAAGGTAGAGACAAATGGAAAATGAATAAGGGTGAGAAAGTAAGTGTGAGCCCAGAGTTAACTTCACACTTGGCTCAGTGGATGTACTATGTTCATTTACAGGGAAATGAACATCATCTAAGATTTCGTTTGCTGATGTGGCACCCTGGGCAGGAACAACTCCATCTGGGGCCTAGAGATGTCTTTCAACATCGGCAAGACTGATCAGCCTTATTAAGCAAGCGAGGCAGCCCGAAGGAGAGGTCCTTGCTCAAGATCACCATGTCGTGTGCAGCTACTTAGGTCTCCCATGGGCCCCACTTCATTCCACTGCAACTCAGGGCTTCACAGAAGAGAACATCTCAGTTCAGGGCGGAATTCCTTTCATTGGTTCTAAGGTCAGAATTTCACACCATGTCTTTGAATCTAAACTGGGAGGCCAATGGATTTTTTTTTT
>JAPYYJ010003997.1:0-10902 GCA_028533885.1 Nasua narica
TGCAAAAATAGTACAAAAAAGGTGTCAACTATCTAGATTCACTATTAATACCTTTGCCATATTTCTACTATCATTTTCTTTTTGTATAGACATATTATTATTATGTCCATACCCTTAAATACATTAGTCATATCTTCTAGAAATGACTCCCTCAAGGACATTTTTTGTTTATAGACACAAGACGCTTATAAAGATCAAAACATTTAACATTGATGTGATACTCATGGTTAATCTACAGTCCACATTCAAATTTTGACAACAGCTCCATTACTGTCTATCATAGCAATGGTTTTACCATTCCAAGATGCAGTGAAGGATTACACATCACATTTAGTTGTCACATTGCTGTAGTCTTCCTTTAATATCAAACCATTCCTTAGCCTTTTATAACCTTGACGTTTTTAAAGAGGATAGGTCAGTAATAAAATAGAGGATCCCTCAATTTGAGTTTATCTGATATTTCCTCATGATTGGATTCAGACAGGACTTTTTTTGTCAGGAATACTACCTGAGAGATGTTTCCTTCTCACTGCGTCACATGGAGAGGCTATAGCATGTCAAATCATCACATTTTAGTTACAGTTCTTCTTTCTTTCGAGAACATTTAAATTCTACTTTCCTAGCAAATTTCAATGTTTGTTTTCAATAATGGTCGGTATGTTTTTTTACACTGGCTCCTCAGACCTTATTCCTCTCCTAGCTGAAAGCTTGTACCCGCCCTCCGCCCCTGGCAATCACTGTTCTCTTTTTTGTTTCTGTGAGTTTGAGGTGTTTTTGTCTGTTTGTTTTTTAAGATTCCATATATGTAATGATACCATGCAGTATTTGTTTTTCTCTGTCTGGTATATCACACTTCAATCAAATTTCTTAACCATGACTGAATGAATAGTCGAGGGTTACATTCTAGAACTTTAGACCTATTGGTTGATCATCAGTTTGTTTTCTAGGTTGTATTAAACTGTTTGCATAGACAGTTGACTTATGTGTGAATCCAGATTTTCAGAGCTCTTCAGTTAAGTTTAGTTGTTATACATGCTTAGATTTTCTATATATATTTAAAATATAAGCTTGTTACTTACTAGCAATAAGCAGTTTGACAAGGTATAGATGGATTTTTTTAAGGTATTATAATATTTCTATCATTCTAGTATCTGCAGCACAAGCATGAGGTGAATGAATAAGTGAATGAATGAATGAATGAATGAATGAATCAGTCAATCAATCAGTGTTCAAGTTTAGTGTTACTCTTTAATACTCCAGTATTGAAAACTGACCCTCTGGTTACCTCCATGATATGCTCTTGATAGGGCCATAATATGTCATGGAAGTAAAGCCATCTCCCTCAGCTACAGATGAGATAACTGAGGTCAGGATTGTGGAGTGATTTCCCAAACCTCACACACATGGTATGATTGGGATCCACATTTTTTTTTTAATTTTTTTTTTAATGGTCTTAGATTTTTGGTTTATTCTCTTAAGTTTTTCAACAGAAAGAATTTTGTACGTGTAGAGCATATTTTGACATTAACTTCTGGGTTTCTTGTTTCTCCTTCAAGGATGACTGAGTAGAATCTAATAAAAATGCTTTTAATGTAATTCTCCTTCATTGGTGATGGGTCATGGACTAGACAGGACTCTGCCAAATGGAGGTTACTCATCTCACCTCCAGCTTAAAGATGTTACTGATTTTCTCAGGGAGGAATCAAAGACCATTAGTAGAGTTTGATGTTTTCTTCCATTTGGTTGGAGGCAGGGTGTACTCTGTTTTTTGTGATTCTTGTCCACCTTGTCAGCAGCAAATATCAGGTGTCATTGTTATATTATCCATTCATTTCCCGATGCTATTAATTTCTTAGAGTACTGTGTGCATTTCTGAGAACCTCAACAAAAGATGAAAAAGATGTGGAAATAGAGAATTCTTCCTTTCTTTAGAAATAGGTTATGCTTCCTAGAGACAGATCTTACATCTGAAAAATCCCCCTGCCACAAACATCTAGAAATGCTGGATAAGGTACAATAGACCTTCACATTAGTAGCTCAGACCATAAGAAAATAAAGGAAATTCATAGAAGCCAAACAATGAGGAGGGACGATTAAAAATAGAGTAGTAAGGGGCACTGCCTTTGGTTTTAGTGGCCTCACGGGCAAATCAGTAACATTTAGCCTTGCATGTTTTAGCGTTGGTATTAGACATGAATAATACACATAAATAGTATAAATAATAGTTGTTAAATTAATTCAAGTAAGTTAAAATTTATATGTGACTTTAATACAATTAAGTCCATGGTGATTGTTCCACAAGTCATGTTAGAATTATGCAAATGCAGAATTTGCAATTTTTGGTAGCTATGCTTAAACTGTGGTATTGGATTTAATAGTATATATATATATATATATATATATATATATATATATATATATAATGAAATCTGTCATGTAGAAAAAAAGTATATACAATATTTGTAAGTTTTCATTATGATTCTTTTCATTATAATGAAAGGGTCAACCCTCTATCCACCACTGAGCTTAAGCAAAGGGACTTTACCAATATCTTTTTTTTTAAATTTTATTTATTTATTTGACAGAGAGAGACACAGTGAGAGAGGGTAGACAAGCAGGAGGAGGGAGAGAGGGAGAGGCAGGCCTCCCGCGGAGCAGGGAGCCCAATGCGGGGCTCGAACCCAGTACCCTGGGATCATGACCCGAGCCAAAAGCAGACGCTTAATGACTGAGCCACCCAGATGCCCCCCAATATCTTGAGGCCCTCCCTGGGCATCTCTCTGATCTCCTTCAGCCTCCCTCCAGCTGAAGCTCCTATAATGAATTTTGTGCTTATAATCCCTGTTTTTTCCTTTATATTCTATCACATATCCATACATCTTAATGAATACATTTAGTTTTGCATTTCTGGAACTTAATATAAATAGAACCATACTCACATAATGTATATTTTCAAGACTTGCTTTTTCTCATTCAACTTTTTCTGAGATGTATCAATACTGCTTATGACTAAGGTTTATTCACTTTCACTGTTGTGTTATATTGAAGAAAATACCACAAATAATTTATCCTTCCTATTCTTAGTGGAAACTTTGGTTATTTGCAGTTTTTTGACATCTCAAACATCATTGCTGAAACTATTCTTGCACATGTCTCTTTGTCTACATATGTGCAGTTAACAAGTATCACTAGGAATGCAGTAGTAGGTTTATAGGTTATATGCATCTTCACTTTGTTAGCTAATGTTGAATTTTTCTTCTATATACTGCAGATCAGTTATTATCTATTCACATTCTTTCCAAAAATTTAAACGGTTGCCAGTCTGGTAGGTGTAAGTAATATGGTATCTCGTTGTAATTTAAATTTTAATTTCCTTGATTATAAATCAGGTTGAATATCTTCTCATATGCTTATTGATCTTTCATACTCCTCTTCGGTGGAAGGCATATTCATGTCTTTTCTCCTGCCTTGAGTTATTTTTATTTTAATACTAAATTTTTATGAGTTCTTCAAATGCTTTGGATATTAATCTTTTTTCTAAGTATATGTGTCATGAATGATTTTTCTAAATTTGTGTCTTTTTTTTTTTAAGATTTTGTTTATTTACTTGACAGAGAGAGAGAGATTACAAGTAGGCAGAGAGGCAGGCAGAGAGAGAGGGGGAAACAGGCTCCCCGCTGAGCAGAGAGCCCGATGCGGGGCTCCATCCCAGGACCCTGAGATCATGACCTGAGCCGAAGGCAGAGGCTTTAACCCACTGAGCCACTCAGGTGCCCCTAAATTTGTGTCTTCTTAGACCTCTCATTACGAAACGTTTCAAACATATAGAGAGAATAGCAAGCACCTTGATCCCCAGCTACTCGTCGTCTGGCTACAACTGTATCACTTTCACGAGTATATGGTTCCTCTTGTTCTGCTGCACGTTGGCCCCCTGGACCACTACACCAAACCCCGAGCAAATCGCAGTCATCATAGAATTTCACTGTAGCCTGTTTCTCACCTTGTTGGGGATTTTTAATGAACACAAATTCTCAATTTTAACATAACTGAATTTTGTCAACCCTTTTCCTCCACGGATTGTGTGTATATGTTTCTTATTTAAGAACTCCTTCTGTAGGGACACGTGGGTGGCTCAGTCGGTTAAGTGTCTGCCTTCGGCTCAGGTCATGATCTCAGGGTCCTGGGCTGGAGTCCTGAATTCCGCATTGGGCTCCCTGCTCAGCAGGAGGCCTGCTTCTCCCTCTGCCTGCCGCTCCCCCTGCTTGTGATCTCTCTGTCTCTCTCTGACAAATAAATAAATAAAATCTGAAAAAAAAAAGTAAAAGAAATCCTTCTGTAAACTGAGATCATGAAGATACTGTCCTTTTTCTTCTCAACCTTTTAAAGTTTTGATTTCTCACATTTGATTTCTCTAATTGAAATTAGTTTTCATGCATGATGTGATATATAATCCAATTTTGTCTGTTGGTTTTGTTTTTCAGTAGGGATAACCTTTGTCTAGGGACTAGTAATACTCGGCCTTATCTTTAGGGGACTAGTCTTTAATACTATCTTTGGTGTATATCATTTTCCCAAATTTGTGAGAATTTGTTTCTGGATTCTGTTCCATCTGTGCTAGCCATATTGTCTGAATTACTGTAACTTTATAATAAATTAATATTAGTAAGGTAGGACCTCTCAATTTTGCTCTTCTTCAGGAGTCTTGACAATTCCTGGGCCTTTGCTCTTTCTTGTAAATTTTAGAATTAGAATTAGATGATCAAGTTCTATCTGAAACATTTGAGATTTTGATTGGCAATACGATCCATGTGTAGATAAACTTGTGGTTAAGTTATGTCTTTCAAATTTTGAGGTTGTAACATATGAATGTGTTCTACTTTTCCGATCATTTTGTTTTTTCCTCTCTTTGATCTGGTCTTTAATCAAATTTCTCCTTCTCAGTGAGGTCTTTCCTGTCTACCTTACTTAAAATTATAACCCAACCTTCCCTGGGAACATTTATTTTCATCCCATAGTATTTAACCCATATTACATATCGTTTGTCCTTGATATAATGTAAGGGACAGTATATTTTTATCTGTTTCGTTACTTCTTGGAATAGTGCCTGGTACCTAGTAGGTGCTCAGCAAATTAATTTTTATAATTGTTTTCATAAAGATCTTTTACATCTTTTGATAGATTTATTCCCTGGCTCAGTGATGTGCTGGTAAATGTTTAACAGTAGGCTGTCTGGGGAAGAAGGGTGAGAGAATGATTTATAGAGTTTGCTCATTTCCATGATGTAAATTCTTCTGTTATGGCCAATTCTAAGCTACAGTGTGAATGTGGAGTTGGAAGGGATGTGGAGTGGCACACCATTATATGGTATTCCCCCAAGAAGAAATAATGGATGTAAATAAACTCAAGAACATAAATAATTATAAAATGTAATAACATAATTAGATATTTAATTGTTTGTTCATATAACTTAATTTATAATAATGGTTGTATTTAACACTTGGCTTGCATAATTCTTAAAATTTAACCATGAACTCTTGTAGGCTGTACAAGCCAGCTCTAGCATATCACTGTCTAACGTTCTTTATCTTTTGTGTGATTGTTCTCAACATCTTTTCTTGCTTTTTAAAATTAGGTTTTTCAACAATTTCTTGCTGGTTATAGGAATGCAACTAAATTTCATGTAATGTTCTTATATCTGGCAAACTGGCTAAAATCTGTTCACAGGTTGAATAATTTATATACACACTCTTCCAGCTTTCTTTGTAGACCAATCCTATCATCTGTAAATGAAGACATTTCCAATCCTTATATATCTTATATCTTAGTGCTGTGTTATTGTGTTGATGTGAACCTCCAGTATAATATTGAATTTTAGTGGTAATGGAAGGCATTCTTGTCTTACCTCTGATTTTCAATGAATGCTTTAAAATTTTTTTATATATTCTTTGTTGGACAAAAGTTTTCTTTTATTCATAGGAAAGAATTTGTTTCTTTTTTCATGAGGATTTGTTAAATTTTATGATATGATTATTCTGTATCTATTGAGATGATCATAATATGATATAACAAAAATGTTCAACTTGTCAGGAAATATTTTGTGACATACCTAATAACATAGCATCAAAATATAGAAAACAATGATTAACAGAAGTAAAATGAGAAATGGAAAAATAAGTACACAGAAAAAATAAATGTATTTGAACAAAATAATTAGCTATTTGATCTACTGGAAGAATACAAAGTGCTCTATTTGATAATGTAAGAATAACAGTATTTGGGGAATAGGTAGGTGGGAGGGGCAGAAGGAGAGAATTTTTTTTTTTAAGATTTTATTTATTTACTTGACAGAAAGAGAGAGAGAAATCACAAGTAGGCAGAGACGCAGGCAGAAAGAGAGGTGGAAGCAGGCTCCCTGCCGAGCAGAAAGCCCAATGCGGGGCTCGATCCCAGGACCCTGAGATCATGACCTGAGCAGAAGGCAGAGGCTTTAACCCACTGAGCCATCCAGGAGCCCCAGAGAGAGAATCTTAAGCAGGCTCCACGCCCAGCATGGAGCCTGAATCTGGGCTCGGTCTTGATGCTGAGATCATGACTTTGAGATCATGTCTTGAGCGGAAATCAAGAGTTGGAAGCTTAGCCGACTGAACCATTGAAGCATCCCAAAATACATAGTATCCTTGAGCCCACATGGAACATTTACAAAAATTGGCCATTTAATAGGTTAGCTATGAAGCAAGTCTCAGAAAATTTCACAGAATCTATATTATGCAACAATGTTCTCTGACCACAATTTAGTACCCCCGAGTAATGTCTTCATATTTATACTTCATTTCACTGAATCTCCTTTCAGATATGTATAATTTGCCCTTTATCTTAGCCATTTTTTCACATTTAATAATTATAGTTTTCAGTTCCTAAAATGTTATTAGTTTTTTTGGGGGGGGCTGGGGAGAGGAATCTGCCATGATTTAATCATTTATTTTTAATAATCTCTTAAAATCTTTTTAAAAATTTTCTTCAAATATCATTAAGCATAGTTATTTAAATCAGATTATATGCTAAATACAACGTCGGCAATCTTTGATTTTGTTGTTCTGTTATTTCTGTGTTTTGGCTGCTTTTTTCTTCATGTCATTGTAATGTATACACTTGAACTTAGAGTTCATGGAACTTCATCTGCACAATTCTTTGACATTTGCATTTAAAGTTCTTTACTGTACACTGAATATGACTTTGCTTCATCTCTCACTGTAGCCTCTAGCAAGCTTGAATTACTTGGTACTAGTATCTTAGCTTGGGTTTTTTTGACCATACAAACATTGTGAATTCAGTCCCCAAATCCTTTACTTCCATCTATATTCAAGACAAGTAGGTGTCTTTTCTCTCATTTCCTTCCACAGGGTGTATTTTGTTTTCCAGTTCATTATTTTGTAGAGGGCACTGAATTTTCAAAACTCTTGCTTTGTTCTGGAGTCTGTAGTTTTACTAGCTAATTTTCGTAGTCCATAGGCTTTGTCTCTTACATGATTGTAGACTGTAAAACTCAACATGGTGGGTCTCAAGGAAAAATCCCAAACTGATCAAAGTATACCATTCATTTTGTATATTACTGGATATGGTTGGCTGATGTTTTGTTTAGGATTTTTGCATTTATGACTTCAGGTGACACTGACCTCTAGTATTTTTTCTTTTTTTGCACCAACTTCTTGTCAGAATTTAGTATTAAGGTTATGCTGACCTAAAATAAGTTGAGAAAAGTTCTCTCTTTATCTTTTCTCTGAAAGTGTTTATATAAAGTTGGCTTTATTTTTTTCCTTTGAATGCTTGGTAGTATTTCCCAATGAAACTATAAGGGCTTGAACTTTTGTTGGGAAATTTTTTTAAATTACAGATTTAATATCTTTAGTAGTTGTAAGACTATTGCATTATTCCTTGCATCAGTTTTGTTATATTATTCTCAAAATGTATTAATTTTATTATAATTTCAAATTAATTATCATAAATGTTATAATACTCTCCTATAATTTTAATATGTGCAGATTTTAGAGTAATGTCCCTTTTCATTCCTAGCATTATTACTTTTGCTCTCCCTCTTTTATTCTTTCTTTTTTAAAGATTTATTTATTTATTTATTTATTTATTTATTTATTAGAGAGAGAGAGAGAGAGAGAGACTGAGAGTGAGACGGAAGAAGGTCGGAGGGAGAAGCAGACTTCCTGCAGAGCCGGGAGTCCTATATGGGACCCGATCCCGGGACTCCGGGATCATGACCCGAGTCGAAGGCAGTCGCTTAACCAACTGAGCCACCCAGGCGCCCCTCCCTCTTATTCTTGATTGTTTTTTCCAAGGGTTGTTTTTTCCAAGGGATTACCAGTTCTTTTTTTTTTTCAATTTTAATAATATATTTTATTTAATGCAATGTAGCCAAAATGTTGTTTTCAACAATCAAGAAAAACATAATTAATGAGATTTTTAAATTCTTTTTTTCATATTAAGTCTTCAAAATTAGCAGAGCCACCTCTTTATCTCTCTTTCTCTTTTTTTTTTTTATTTTCATATAATGTATTATTTGTTTCGGGGCTACAGGTCTGAGATTCATCAGTCTTACACAATTTACAGCACTCACCATAGCACATATCCTCCCCATTGTCCAAAGACCTAACTTTTGGCTTTGTTGGAACTTTTTTTTTTAAAGATTTTATTTATTTATTTGACAGAGAGGAGAGAGATCACAAGTAGGCAGAGAGGCAGGCAGAGAGAAGAGTGAGAGAGACGGAAGCAGGCTCCCCGCTGAGCAAAGTGCCTGATGGGGGCTCAATCTCGACCCTGAGATCATGACCCAACCTGAGAGCAGAACCCACTGAGCCACCCAAGCGCCCCTTGTTGGTACTCTTAATTTTTCTTTGTTTTCTATTTCTTTAATTTCTACTCTTATGTTCATTACTTTTCTCTTGCCATTTTCTGTACATTTATTTCACTGTTAGTTTTATAACTTGTTGAGATGAATATTTAACTCATTAATGTTCGACTTTTTTCTTTTCTATTACATTACAGATTATACATAGTATACATTTCTATAACAGCTTTAGCCGAATCTGACAAATTTTGGTATGTCTATCACTTGGAATTTTTTTTTTTTTTTTAGCTATTATGGATCAACATTGATTCTATTGCAAAAAATACAAGGCAAAAAGAGAAGCCATAGCTAAATAAACTGTAAATATTTCAGAGCATGTCCCAACTCCTAGCAAGGTAGTGTGCTCATCGACTGAGAAAAGTTTTAGCATGGTAGGGTGGTGCCAATTGGCCAACCGAGTGAAGTGTCTTTGTCATACTAGCTGTAAATGGCTGCGAACATATGAACATTTCGAGCATAGGGCATGTAAGTCACACGCCACTCCTTGTATTTCTTTCATGAAAAAAGAAAATTTTAAGAAACAGATAATTATAACAAATCAGTACTTAATAAGAGTGGTGTTTAATGCTTTAATGATACTTGTCATTTATATTCTGTGTAGCTCTTTGCACATTTTGGATGTTTGCATGGCCAGTATTAGAAAATATGAATTAGACAATGGGCAAGTGCATCCTAGTTTTTTTAATTAAATTTTTTTAATTTTAATTCCAGTATAGTTAACATACAGTCTTGTGTTAGTTTCAGGTGTATAATATAGTGATTCTACAATTTTTTTTCAACAAGAACATTTTTTTACTTGAGGCATATTACAAGCATTCTAAAAGATATATATAAAAAAATTCCATCCAAGAAAAATAGAATATATTTTCCTCAAGTAAACACAGAAGAATTCCCCTGGTTAAATCACATAAAAAGAAACATAATAAATATTGAAAATTTAAGAAGACTGAAATCATACCCAGTATATTTTCCAACCACAATGGTACAAAAGCAAGGATCAACAATAAAATAAAGCTGAAAAATCTACAAGGTAAATATTAAATATTTAATATGTAAATATTAAACAACACTACAGCACAAGCAATGGACCAAACGACAAATCAAAATATGTCTCAAAAAAATATATCTCAAAACAAAAGAAAAAGGAAATACAATATTCCCAAACCCTTGAGATGCAGCAAAAGCAGATGTTAGAGTGTAGTTTATGCTATAAATGTTTGTATTAAGAAAAAAAGTTCAAATAAACAACTTGAGATTAGACCGCAAGAAGGTAGAAAAAGAAGAAACTTAGCTGAAATTTAGTAGAGGTAGGATATAACAAAGAAAAATCAGAAATAAAATAGGGGCGCCTGGGTGGCTCAGTGGGTTAAAGCCTCTGCCTTTGGCTCAGGTCATGATCTCAGAGCCTGCTTCCTCCTCTCCCTCTGCCTGCCTCTCTGCCTACATGTGATCTCTCTCTCCCTGTCAAATAAATAAATAAAATCTAAAAAATCAACAAATAAATAAATAAACTAGATACCAGAATAAACAATAGTGTAACATTAAAAGTAGTGACCAGTTTTTCCAAATAAATAAACAAAATTGGCAATGCTTTATATTAACTAAGAAAAAAAGAGAGAAAAGACTCAAAAACCAAAATGAGAAATGGAAGAGAAAACAATACAATGGATAACTACAGAAATACGCAGTATGTTATATTTACATTTACATTTACATTTACAATTTACGCAGTATGTTAAATATACAATTATATTCTAACAAATCAGATAATTAGGGGGGAAAAACTCACAAGTTACTGAGATTGAATCATGAATCTTGAATCCAAAAAATAGGAAATCTTAGACCAGTAACAGGAAGGAAAGTTGAATTAGGAGTCAAAAATGTCCCAGCGTGGAAAAGCCCAATTCATTGGCGAATTCTACCAAATATTTTTAAAGATTTTTTTTTTTTTTTTTCGGACAGAGAGGAGAGAGAGCACAAGTAGA
>JAPYYJ010003998.1:0-10901 GCA_028533885.1 Nasua narica
TCTAGAGGCCCAGTGCTCATTTTAGTAACGTTCTCACGAGCTTTGAGGCATGAGAAGTGACAGAGGTCTCTATCTTGATGGCTTGAGCCTTGATGGGTAAAGGGAAACCAGCGCTTGTCTCAGAGGCTCTGGGCACAAGGAGGACTGCTCTTGGGGGTCGGATGGCCAAGTTCAATGCAAGGCTGGGCAGAGGGATGTTCTCCCTAGTGCATCAGAGCACACAGTAGGGACTGTGGCACATTTATGAAAGAGCCCCAGAGGCGCACTGCACCCGGCAGCACGGTGGGGATCCAGACTTGTCACAAAAGGCCCCAGCAACACTACGACACAGAGCTGGGGCCCTCATGTGGTCCACAAGGGTGCCTTTCCAGAAAAGACTCGGAATGAAGAACCTGAGTGGGACTGCTTCTTATACACATGAGACATCCCTTGGGGACTCTAGTGGGGGTCCCGCAGGAAGAAGCAAAAGCTGCATGCCTATATGACCTAGATATTTATCTTTCAGTGACCTGATTTGTGCCAACAAGCTGGTGAGGCCTGGGACATTTGGTTCACGTAAGGTAACTGGGGTTACTCACCGTGATGAGTGACTCACTCATGAAGTCAGTGAGCAAGAGTAGAGTTGGGGAAATAATATATAGAAAACACAAGCCCCCATGTCACGCGCTGTCTGGCCAGAGCCAGTCCCCCTGGGGTGCTCTGGGTCATCCTAACCCTATATTTAAATTTTAAGTCTAACAAAAATTGCCTCCTATCCAGGAAGGACGTGTGAAAAACCAATCATAAACGTTCGCCGACTCGGTGCCGAAACGTTATCTGCTCCAAGAACAGACGCTGGCTCAATCTTGGAAGAACAAGGTGGGAAAATTTTACTCCAAGACCTCACACCAGGCTGACTGGCAAGGCTGATGAAATTCTGAATCACCCAGCCCGCTTTTAGCATCCACCAGCTTTCCCTGGCCAGGGTCCTTGGACTCCTGGGTTTAACGGAGCCAAGCCTGGGGCTGATCATCTGGGGATGAGCCACTGCTGGCCCCCTCCAAATGCCGACACTGGCCTGGTACAAGAGAAAGGTGTCTCTTCGGGACTGGGCACCGCCTCCGGTAACCCAGGTGCGATGCACAAAGGTTCGACATTAACGAAACCCAAGTCTGCAGGATGAGAAAATCAGCCAGATGCCAACTAGTAGGTGGGAAGCATAAGTTCTCACCACCCGAGAAGCATTAAATTAAGGTTGAGAGGCTGAACTTGGAAAGCCAGCCAAAGCACCATCCCAGGAGGCTGAATTGGGAAATCAATTAGGGGGAAGGAGAGGGTGGGAGGCCTGCCATAGCCGAGCTGCAGCAGGGAGAGAGGGCGGTTTGAGTGATGGTTCTATATTGGTATCGGGTAGCATATGTGTGTCTCCATGTCTGTTTTAACTTTGGGGAGAGAAAAATGCTAGAGAGGAAAGAGAGACCTAGACCAAGCAGAAGGAACATAACTGTCCACGCGAAAACTTCAGAGCAATCCGGGAATTGAAAATGGCGGTCTGGCTGGCAACAAAGGGATGGCTGTGGCTCTGTACGGACGGACCTGTGCTCTTAGGACACTTGCTCAGGGTCCAGTTGCCGGACTTTGGGGTCAGGTGACATCAAGGGGCATTGCTGGGGGAGCAGAGAAGAAATGATCATGCTATTGGGGGATCAAGCTTCAGAGTCTCTTCCAATCTCAGCTTGTAACAGCTGGGTCAGCAGGTCTTAAAGAGTAGGAATGAGCTGGAATACGAGAATTCTCCTGGACTCCAAGACACTGGAGAGGAGTTATGCCGAAGATCCAGGATGCTTAAAGATGCCCCCTCTGAGCAAAGTCTCGGTCACATGTTAATGGACCGGAAATTAGCACCTAGAGCCCTTTATAAAAGGAACAGGGGAGACGAGGGGCAGCTGGGGTGGCCTATATTCTGGAGAATAGAGGCTGCAGATCTCCCCTTCAGGATGGAGGCTCTCCTTCCCCAGGCTGCTGGGAGTGCCGGTAGCTAACTCACTCTGGGAACAGTCAGTGGAAGGGAGGCCCCCCCCAAGGTCACACCCTGCCACCCCCATGCCAAAGGCACCCCACAGCCAGTGATGGGTCAGTGTTCAGGTATAAGGACTTAACTAGTGGGGCCTCTGGGTAGCTCATTCGGTTAAGCTCATTCTACCAGCTCTTGATTTCCACTCAGGTCATGATCTCAGGGTCATGATACAGAGTCGGGCTTCGCACTCAGCGTAGAGTCTGCTTGTCCCTCTCATTCTCTCTCTGTTCCTCCCGCCCCCTCAGATAAATAAATAAAATCCTAAAAAAAAAAAAAAAAAAAAAAAAAGGCTTAACTCACTTAAGTTGTTCACAAAGGGAACAACCCTGGACGGCTCCAAAGCGTGCCACGGGGTCAGCTGAGGCCTTTCTTGAGACCGAAGTACCTCTCAGCTTCTCCCCTGCCCAGTCCTTTCCTCCTCACCCCTCCCTGGTGCTAAGCCTAAAAGCTGTGCCCACGAAATTCCTGGAGGTAAGTCTTCATCTGAGAACTTGTCTCCAGGGGACCAAAGCTCAGATGCCACCCTGATCTTCTGTCTTGGGAAGATCGACTTGAAATTAGATAGAGGAGAGATAGAGGGAGAGAGATGATTGATAGATGACAGATGGATAGCTAGCTAGCTAACTAGCTAGCTAGCTAGAAAAGAGGAGGTGAGGTAGAAGCAGAGAGGCACACGGAGAAGGGAGGAAGCACAAGGCCACAAGGCAGCAGAAGCCAAAAACATGCAGAAACCACAAAACAGAGGATAAGGAAGGTGAGCAGAGAGTTTAGGGGAAACTCCATCATAAAAATAGCACAGCTCCACAGGGTGCATTATCTACTCCCAAGAGGAGGGTGACTACTGGAGCTTTTTTTTTTTTTCCTTTTTAAAATTTTTGTTTGGGGCGCCTGGATCAAGGGCCTGCCTTTGGCTCAGGTCATGATCCCGGGGTCCTGGGATTGAGCCTCACATTGGGCTCCCTGCTGGGCGGGAAGCCTGTTTCTCTCTCTCCCTCCCCCTGCTTGTGTTCCCTCTCTGTCAAATAAATAAATAAAGTCTTTAAAAACAAACAAACAAACAAACATTTTTGTTTAACTGGAGTAAGATACACGTAATACAAAATTTACCATCTTGCCTATTTTTTTTAAGTAAGCTCTACACCCAATGTGGGGCTTGAACTCATGACCCTGCGCCCCAGAGTTGCACCCCCTACCGACTAAGCCGGTCAGGCACACCCCCCTCCACTGTGCCCGTTTTTAAGTGTACGCACAGGTCTGTGGTGCTTTTAATTCCATGACTTCGTGAGCCAGAACCTCTGGAGGGAGTCACTGTCTCTGAAAGGGTCCAACCTAATGCACAAGCGGTAAGAGCAGCGCTAAGACAAACAGAAGGAAGCGCAAATCCTCACTGGGCAACTTCTATCAGCCGGACTTTGGGCAAGGTCTCAGACCTGATGAACCTCGGTGTCTTCATCCGTACAGTGGGGGTTGGTGGCGGGGCCAGGGGGCGGGCGGCAGGGGGAGGGGCAGGACGGCACAGTGACCAAAAACCATGGCCGGACAGACAGACAGGGCGCTGATGCAACCAGGTGCGGGCTCCTCGCGAGTTCCTTTCCCACCCTGAGCCTGAGCTCTCCCCCCACACATGCCTATAAAAGGGGGACCGCTGCAGTGATTTCCTCATCACGTCGCACACAGATCGGACGCCATGCTCCTTGTCACATTCCCGACACTGCAATTCTTTATCGTCGGAAGCCGCTTTACGACTGAGCTCTTGAACTCTGGTGAAAACAGCCAGACTTGAATTAGGAAATTTGTGTGGGTTTTTAAAAGTGCTTCTCCAGTGTGAAGGAATAAAGCCAAGACTTAAGTCTCTAGGCAGCAGGAAGGAATCTCAGATAACACATCGCCCTCCACATGTTGAAAAGCTGCCGCGGCACAAATCGAGGTCTGTTCTCCCCCCAGCCCTCCTGTTCAGCGGCCGTGGCTGGAGGCCAAGTCCAGGATTTCCATGGAAGCTTCCTCCCGAGCTTCCTGGCAGGCGCTCCTCCCGGTCCCAATTCTGGAGCAACAAAGAAGGCTCAGAGGCAATGCCCCGGTAGGGGCGGCCGCGTGGCAGAGTGCGGGGGGACAGGAGAGGGCGCGACAAGGGTCCAAGTCTGCGTCTCTGCTCCCGACGACGTTACAAACAGAGCCACACGGGACAGGAAGAAGCCCTGCGTGTCCCAGTCCTTCACCCTCCCTCGGACGCCACCCAACCTGTCTTTCTCATCTTTCCTTCTGCCTCCCTGGCCCTCTACAGCTCCATACATAAACACGGAAGCTCATGTCGCCGGCACGCCACACCTGTCACTGTGTGTGATGGCAGCTTGCCGGCCGGCCGGTCTGTCCTGTGTCTACCATTCTCTCTCCTCTTTTCCGCCTTCTCCATTTCTCCGTCTCATCTGTCATTCTTTCTGTCCACCTGTCCCCTAGTCTCCCCCGCCCCCCACCCCCACCATGTACCTCTCTGTGTCTTTCACCTCCAGCTCGGTCTCCTCAATCCCCGCACCTCAGGGTCCTACCCCACAACCAGGGCCGACTGAGCCGCCTGGTGTCTGGACTGGAGAGAGAAGAGCTGAGTCAGGCAAAGGCAACTTGGAGATCTGGCCTTCACAGTGGCTCAAGCCCCCATGGCAGGCTCGCCCAGAAAGGGCCACCTTCCCTCTGCCGGCGTTGTTGGGGTGGCGGTGCAGGAATTTGATAGGATGCTGAGCTCTCTGATGCTCGAATGCCTTGGGTCTGCCCGCCCAGCCGGGTTTGCAGAGGTGGACACACAGCCCCGCCATCTTGGGGTCCTGCTGGGGCTTCACAGCTGGCTTTGGCCCATGACCTGGGCCGCCATTTCTCCTCTTACTGGAGGTAGAGGAAGAGAGAGCGCGACTGGCACACAGACCCAGGAGTCAGGGGTCTAGCGTTCTCTCACCAGTCTGCTGTGGGACCTGGGGCAAGCCTGCCGACTTCTCTTAAACCCTTATCTGTTAAATGAGGCTCTGTAGCAAATGGTTCACACCCGGCTCTGGGAAAATCACGCCCAGTTGAGGCCCACCCAGTTCCACCTGCAGATGACAATGGATAGGACGCCTCTTTAGAGCCCTGTGCACTGTTACAATATTGAGGATAACTCCACAGGCTGGAGTTATTCTCCTGAGCTCCCAAGACCACTGCTCCCCATCACTCAGGCTCTTCCTCCTTCTAATCCCATTCCTATGTGGCACAGCCGGGGGTCTCCCCAACTCAACTTTTCATTCTGATCCCACGCTGCCTGTGCTTTCCAGGTTGTTAAAAAGTAATAATAGGGGCGCCTAGGTGGCTCCATAGGTTGACCCGCCCACTCTGGATTTCACCTCAGGGTCCTGGGATCGAGCCCTGCACGGGGCTCTGTGATCAGTGAGAAGTCTGCTTAAGGATCTTTCCTCCATCTCCCTTTGTCCGCCCCCCCCCCAGCTCTCTCTCTCAAATAAATAAATCAATCTTTATAATCGTCATCATCATCATCATCTGCTGTTTAAGCCACAGAGTCTAGACATGATAGTTTGCTGTAGCAGACAGAGCTGCCTAAGACGGAGGGTATCTAACTCTGAACCAAAGGGCTTTGAGTAGAAAGGACACGTGTCACATCTACGGTCATGCACGTGACTGCCTCAAGGCTCTCTTGCCCTATTGTGGGAGTCAGGAGCCGCCATGAACTTGACTCGCACTGACAATGTCGCAGCAGCAAGAATTAAACCTTTGTTGTTCTGAATAACTGAAACTGATGGTTGTTTGTTCCAGAAGCACGGCTCAGGCTGAAAAATCAGCATTTAATGGTGACAACGACATATAAATATTTCATTTCTTGCATGATAGACAGTTTGGTTGTTCGGGGGTTTTCTTCTTCTTGTTGTTGTGGCAGTAGTTTCGTGTTCCTCTGTGCGTGAGGTTACCTTCATTCAGTTCTTACTGTGTAACACACATCGTGGTTTCCATACATGATCTCAGTGAATCCCCAGTGGGAAGTCCTTCCTTCCTCCCCTCCTTCCTTCCTTCGGTAAGTAAGTAAGTATTGAGTACCAAGCAGGAGCCAAGAGCAGAGAACACAGTGGTGAAGGAAAGAAACACAGTTGATTCTCATCTTATGGAGCTTAACTCAGTGCAGGGTAGGGCGATGGGACAGATATCACCACACAGTCTAATCAAAAAAGTGCCCAAGAAAACTGCAGTTGGGCCCCTGAGAAAACGAACACCTTACTTACTTTATCACTTTCTCTTACTGTATCACAAGGGGCTCTAACCCAGACTCAAGACGGGAGCGTTGTGCTGGAGAAAGCTTCCCCAAGACTTCGTCTGAAGTCTGAAGAATAATATAAGAAAAGCAGAGGCTAATAGCATTACTGTTCCATTGTACTGTTGAGAAAACTCATTCTCCTACAGTGACAGTTTGTAAATGGCAGAACGAATACTAAACCAGGCTCTAACTCCAAAGCCAATTCCCTTAACCACTGCACTCTAGATGCGTCTTTGTATCCAGGATAAGAGGAGTGGTTCAGTATTTAAGGGAATTATTCAGATTTTCAATGACTGTCCTTGCCAGAGGATATTTTAGTCTCAGTGTTTTCAGTAAAACTGGAATTTTGTTGGGTTCTCAGTGTTTCCCAAATCAGCCAGCTACATGAGTATGTAGATATATTTTAAATGTCGGAGTAAATACATTTGGGGTGGAGTCAAATACACCATTTACCAAGTCACTTAGAAAAGAAATAAAGGGTAAAGAATTCGAGGTAGCATCAGCTAAACCAACAAATAAAAACAGCAATTAGAATCAATTTTTGAGCCACAATCAACCCCCCCAAACACAGCTTCAAAACAAATGATAATTCCCAGCTCTTTGCAATTTATATTGTCTGTTCTCCAAAGGAGTTCTACAGCACAGCCTATCAGTGTGGATAACGATACCATGCTTATAAAGCATTTTGTAAGTAAAAAACAAAATGCTATTGGAAGAACAGGGCAGTTGCTAGCAAAAATAAGGAGGCAAAAGTTGTAGGGTGGAAGAAAAGAAAGAAAACTGGACCACTCACCCCAACACACATCCCTCCCCAGCCCCAGCCTTTCTGGATTCTGACTGAGCTAATATGCACTCTCCTTTAAAAAAGAAGAGAAAAAAAAAAAAGAAGAAGAAGAGGAAAATGAAGAGGAGGAGGAGGAGGAAGAGGAAGGAGAGGGAGGAGAGGGAGGAGAAGGAGGAGGAGGAGGAGGAGGAGGGCACCCAGCTGGCTCAGTCAGGGGAGCAAAGGACCCTTGATCTTGGGGTTGTGAGTTCAAGCCTCACGTTGGGTGTGGCGATTACTTAAAAATTAAATCTTTAAAAAGAAAAAGGAGAAGAAGAAAACACCCTACAAAATCAAAAACCTTAGGGCACAGCTGTTTACCAGCTGGGGGGAGGATCTTTGGTCACAAGAAACAAAAAACTGACATAAGCAGAAAAGGAATTTACTAGAAGGAAGACTCCTAGGAGAAGAAATCTTTCATCGCTCTCTCCTAAGTGCCCTCCCTCATGCATGCAATCTTGTGACCGTATCCTTCTGTTCAGAATTCCACATCCTAGGTCACATGTCTGCTCCTCATCTGTTCTAGAATGTTGAGAGGGAGCATCTGCTGCAGAGGTTTCCAAAGGAATAGGGACCCTTTCAATTTCTAAAGTAGGAGGGCAGGGCTTGGGAGTCATGGCCCCAAAATGATGCCTCAAGATAGCTCCTCACAAGAGGGATCGAGTTTTGTTAAGAAAGGGGAAGAGAAAATAGGACGAAGGGAGGGAAGGAAGGAAATGCCTATTTCGAGTTGCTACTACTTTTACAGGTGAGGGCTTAGGGTGGTTCAGCCATCTACCTGCAGACCCAGGATTGAACCCAATGTCCACCTGGTTCCAAATACAGGACACTTCCCACTCCCTCACACTGGCATTCCCACAATGTGCCCTTCAGTGGCTCTTGACCTCTATATCTCTTTCTCCCAAACTCAAGCATAAATACAGGACAACTGTTTTATCAACCAGGAACCCAATGTGAAGATGGCATGAGGAGGATATGGGTAGTAGTCTTCCCAGGGCTGAATCTAGATCATCCTGGCGAGACAGACCTAACCCTATTGGTCAAGGAAGCCCACATCCCAGTCGTCCCATGCTCAACTAACCATTCCGCCTTCTTCCCTTTCCCACCAGCCCATCTCATGAATCCCAGCACGTCCTCTCTCCACGGTGCAGCATGACCTCTGAGACCCCCAGAGCACAGAAGCATCTCACAGGGGCAAGAGGAAGCAGGCACTTCATACTCCAAAATGGGGAGTGGGAACGGACCCTGCCTTTCAGGAGGGCCATCGGCAGCCCTCTATCAAGAGTGTGAGATGTTCACCCTCTTTCGCCCCACCATCCCAATGCCAGGAATCAACTTTAAGAAAACAATGAATTACACCAATGCTCACAACAGTGTTACTTATGAAACTAGAAATTAAAAATGCTCTAAGTGTTCAAGAGATAAAAGGAATTGGGTAGTACTCTAGCGTTAACTCTTATGGATGCTTTATTCCAGATGTTGTGCTGGTCCCATTTTCAGTGACTGGGCTAATGAAGCTCACAGACCTACAGCCAAAGGGAACATAAGCGACCAAGAGCCCGAGCACTGTCACTGGCAAGTTTCACTGTACTTGTGTGGAAGCCACCTGTCCCAAGGGCTGCCTTCCAATCAATGTCCGGGGACAGCAGGATCCCAGGAGAGACGCATCCTGGGACACATGAGACTTCTCTGGGAGCCAACGGTGGCTCAAGAACTCCCTGGAGGCCTTGAGAACCTTCCTTAGACTGTGTGACAGTCTAGGACACTTCCACCCAACCTTCTGTCCACTCTCCTTCTCTTGGGGTCGGACTTGCACTGTGGCCTGAAGGCTCCCGCACCTCTGGCTCCTTTGCCTTTTTCTTCCACATGCAAGTCCGCTAATAAAATCTTTGACCCTGTCTTGGTGCCTGCTCCTCGTTGGACTGGAATGAACAGAGAGGCTAGAAGTGGCCTGAGAAAGCAGGCAGGTAGCTGGGGATTTCATGGGCCGCAATGCTCACGAAGTCAGCAGAGATGGCTGGTTACTTCCAAGTTGTACTGACTTCCTGCAGAAGAATACCGAGAGTCTGAAGGCTGTCAGTGAAGAGTTAATGGCAAAGTGGGAGACGCACGGTGCTTCTGCTCTGCGGTAGGCTAACAAAGGGAACTTTGTCTTCTGTAAGGGAAGAGGGGACGCAGCTGAGGGGCATTCGTATGCCCTATTACAGAGTTGCAAAGCCCCAGAGATGTTGGGGCGCTCAGCCGAGCTAGGTCTGATTTGTGAAGGTCAGGGACCTGGGTGGGGGAAAAGCTGGGAGCCTGAAACATGGGACAGAGATATCTGGGTAGATGCCCATGAAGTTACAGAGGAGACGGATTCTACAAGCACCCCCAGGTTTGCAGAGGTGGCCCTCCCTTCCCTAGTAAGAGCCGCATTGTACTGGAAGATGCTGCAGAAGCTTCTCCCCAACAAGGCAACAGGTACTCCCCGCTCGGGAGCTGCTCTCAGCTCGTGTCCTGGATGCCTGGCCAATAATAATCAGGGCTAATTCCCAGGATAAGCTGGCTGGGGATATGCTGGGCTTGATAAAGAAGGAAAGAGACTGTATACCTAAGGAATTGTAAGAATTAGCCAGAAGATACAGCCATGTTGCTTGCCCTAGGCTGCCCCCAGCTGGTCAGGGTTGCTGAAACAGGCCTATTTCTTGGGAGACCTTGGATTCCTATGATTAGTAAGGACATAGAGATGAGTAGTGATAGATATGGAGATAGAGAAACAGATAGAAGGTAAGTTCAGTTTCCTATAAAATACAATCCACGCCTATATCCACACAGGAAAATTAGTTCCTATCCAGCAAGACATTTTCAAGAATGTTTGTTCCTTCTTTTATTTTTTCAAGTAGGCTCCATGCCCAGCATGGAGCCCGACCCGAGACTTGAACTCATGACCCTGAAATCAAGACTTGAGCTGAGATCAAGAGTCAGATGCTTATCAAGAGTCAGATGCTTAACCGACTGAGACCCCCCAGGAGCCCCAGAAATGTTTGTTCTTTGTTCACGATAGCTAAAAGCTGGAATCAGCTCAAAGGTTCATCAGTGCATAACTAAGTTATGGTATAGGATAGAGTAGATTAGGGGCGCCTGGGTGGTTGAGTCGTTGGGCATCTGTCTTTGGCTCAGGTCATGGTACTGGGGTCCTGGAATTGAGCCCCACATCAGGCTCCCTGCTCAGCTGGAAGCCTGCTTCTTCCTCTCCCACTCCCCCTGCTTCTGTTCCCTCTCTAGCTGTCTCTCTGTCAAATAAATAAACAAAATCTTAAAAAAAAGGGGGGGGGCGTCTGGGTGGCTCAGTGGGTTAAAGCCTCTGCCTTCGGCTCAGGTCATGATCTCAGGGTCCTGGGATCGAGCCCCGCATCGGGCTCTCTGCTCAGCAGGGAGGCTGCATCCCCACCCTCCCCACTGCCTGCCTCTCTGCCTACTGTGATCTCTGTCTCTCTCTCAGTCAAATAAATAAAATCTTTAAAAAAAAAAAGGATACAGTAGAATATAATACAGCAATAACAAAGAATATAGATAGCTATACACAGTAACAAAATAGATAGATCTCACAAATATAGTGTTGAACTAAAGAAGGTGGACCCTTAGAGGGTCTATTTTTCCATATTCCATATTCCATAGAGTCCATTTATATTAAGTTCAAAATCACAGCATCTCCTATAAGACGAACAGAATAATGGTACCCTGGGAACTTGGGGGGG
>JAPYYJ010003999.1:0-10900 GCA_028533885.1 Nasua narica
TGTTTGTTTTGTGGACTGTTTCCTTGGCTGTGCAGAAGTTTTTATCTTGATGAAGTCCCAAAAGTTCATTTTCAATTTTGTTTCCTTTGCCTTTGGAGACATATCCTGAAAGAAGTTGCTGTGGCTAATGTCATAGAGGTTACTGCCTATGTTCTTCTCTAGGGTTTTGATAGATTCCTGCCTCACGTTGAGGTCTTTTATCCATTTCAAGTTTATCTTTGTGTATGGTGTAAGAGAATGGTCAAGTTTCATTCTTCTACATATAGCTGTCCAGTTTTCCCAGCACCCTTTATTGAAGAGACTGTCTTTTTTCCACTGGATATTTTTGCCTGTTGTGTCAAAGATTATTTGACCATAGAGTTGCAGGTCCGTCTCTGGGCTCTCTAAACAGACACATAGACCAGTGGAATAAGAGGGATTTTTAAATGACATTTAGTTTTAATTTCTTTTCTGAATTACAATTTCATAATAGAAATTTGGAAAACTTCTTCAATCAGGTGATTTTTCAATGGCTGTGTAATAGTTCCTTATGTGATTATGTGGTAATTTATTTAATCATTCCTCTATTGAAGGGATTTAACTTTTATCCCAATTATTAAAATTCTGAATAATACCACTATGAACATTTTTATTAAGAAATACTTTAAATGGTTTTTAGAAGTAGAGTTGTAAGACTTCAAAAAAAAAAAAAGATGGCCAGTATTCCTCTAGAAAATTTGTCTAATGTTTAAGATAGTAAATGGCTAACATTTTCATATGAAAAAAATGAGGTTGGTCTTTTACGCCAAGTCCTAGTGATCAGAATTTTAGTGGAGGACTCTTTGCAGTTTTCTTTGCCTGAAACATGATTTCTCTGGGCCAAGTCCTAGAGAAAGAAGGTGATAACAAATTCTTAGGTGACTGAGATTCTCCCAGGGATGAATTCAGGTTTATGAGTACCCAGCCAATGGGAATGAGATGGGAGTGAGGCTCTTAGCTCAAAGACAGCTCTGAATTATTTGTGAATCCAATACTGTCTATGTTCCCTGATCCTAAGGTATCTGGGTTCTCATGTTGACCCCACATATACAGACCAGTCCCCAAGGCTGGACTTCCATCCCTTCATCTGTGAGAAGAGAGGTGGGCTGCCTGGATGTCTTGTGTTGACTAATTTATTGCTTGTTTTCAGAGTTTGTATCTGAAGCATTTTAACTGCTAAATATTGTCACTAAAGCTGTTGAAAAACCCAGTGGTTTCCTCCTTTGAATATTTTCTGAAAACATGTGTTCCCATTTCCCTCGTTGAAGCTGAATTGAGTCACATCTGGTTGTTTCTCCCAACCCCTGTTCTGTTCTGATGAGTTTTGAGTGTACAACTGATGAAACCAGAAATATCGTAATGGTTGATGGTATTTCAGGAAACAACTTTATTTTTTTCAATCCACAATTTTTAAATGACTCAGAAAATGAAAAAAAATTTAATTATTTTTAATTTTCAGGTGACTCTACTACTTTTAGAACTAGTGTTAGTAGAAACCAGATCATGGGACATGGAGAGAGTAAAGGCAGATCCAGGAATTTCATTTTCCCTGAACAAGCCTTGCTGGGAGGCTTACAGTTACAAAACACAACTATATTCAGAAATTAAAATATAAAGTTTAAACCAGTTAGCTGTAGCAAGATGTTCATTGTATATTTTACCCAAAAGAGAGAATATATCATTTTTGTGCCTATATTGCTTTAGGTATAAAAATAGAATGCTAAATTTCTTTGAAGGCTAATGATAAATTTATAGTTTACTAAATCATATTGAGAATACAACTTTTGAACCCTTATTATTTCTACTTATTTGATATATTTTAAGGTGATAAATGTTTTCTTTACTATCAGCCTACATAATACTGTTTCACAGACTGTGGAACATTTTTGTCTGTCTAGCTCCCATCTTTTTACAACATTCACATACCTGCTAGGGTGTGAAGTTGGCAAATCCTGTTAAACACATAGAAGAAGAGAATATATTCCAATACTCACCTTTGCCTCTGCCCAGCTCCCTCTCCACATCAGGGGGTAGACAGAGGTCAGTATTCAGAATTGTCAGACAGATTTTCACTTCGTTTATCTGTAAGAGTCAAAGGAAGGGTTATGGAAACAGACAAATCAAACAAAAGGAAAAGCAGAAATCCTATAAGATATCAAAGATAGTACCATTTGAAAACAAACAGCAGGGATGCCCAAGTGGCTCGGTCAATTAAGTGTATGCCTTCAGCTCAGTTCATAATCCTGGGGTCCTGGGATAGAGTCCAACGTTGGGCTCATTGCTCAGTGGGGAACCTGCTTCTCCCTCTGCCTGCAGCTCCCTCTGCTTGTGCTCTCTCCCTCTCTGACAAATAAATAAATAAAATCTAAAAAAAATATGAAAAAAAACCTACAAAACTAAATTTGTCTTGCTCTATTTCCTTTCATGAATACCACTACTTCCCTTAATACTTAAGGGTCATTAGACTTACCTTCAATGTATTAGGAATTTTAAAATTGAAAACTCTCTGAAATGAGGGTGAAATCCCAAATGGCACTGATTTCACTTGCTAGGGCTTTTATGTTGAAATACCACAGATTCTATGGCTTAAAAACATAAATCTATTTTCTTACAGTTCTTAAAACTGGAAGCCCAAGATTAAGGTGTAGGCAGGGTTGGTTTCTTATTCTGAGGCCTCTCCTCTTGAATTGCAGATGTTGAACTTCTTGCTGTGTCCTCACGTGGTCTTTCCACTGTGCGCATGCTTCCACTTGTTTTTTTTTCCGAAGAAGAGACTGTATAAGGGCACTGGTCATATTAGATTAGTGCCTCATACTAACACCCTCATTTTAACTTAACCACGTCTTTAAAAACCTTTGGGTACTTGGAGTTGGCACTTCAACATATGATTTGGTGTGTGGTAGAGAACAATTCAGCCCATAATAGGTATAAAGAGCTAAAAATAATTACACATCATTAGTTACCAATCTTTTCTGGGAGCCTCAGAAATCACTTCAAATCACCCAGATGGTAATGTGTGTGAGCATGTAGCTGAAGGGCCCAACTTTCCCTTTCCTTCCTTTCCCCAGCTTGAGTACACAGTATGGATGGTGGCTTCTTTGTCTCCCCTGTTCTCTCAAGCACTTGACCCTGATTCAAAGCAGTATAATGTATCACAGACCCTTGTCAGAGAGTCTGTTCTCCAAGTGTCTTCTATCAATCACTTACACAGATCCAGCTCAGAAAAGTAGTATTGGGAGAGGAGAGGGTCATGGGAAGGCCATGTACTCAATCTGTTCCTTAATTTCACTCTTTAGATCCAGCCTGTAATTTGAAGGCTACTCCTTAACTGTAATGCATTGCTTTATCAAGAATAGCCCCTTCACTTCTTCCCTTTTCCCAAAGGGCCTCCAAAAAATTCCTCCAAGCAAAATTCAGTGTGTGTCTTGTGGTAGGCATGCTACTGAGGACATTTTTCAAGTAGATTTCTTTGTGACCTCCTATAGATGAACTCATATGAAAGCTTACTTTCCAAACTCAGTGTTAAAAAAAAAAGAAGTCCTTTACCTCTCTTGAGAATTGGTAAGATTTCTTCTTTTTGTAAGGAATGTGTAACCGATGGTATCTTTCCAGTCTCTTTTACTAACGAAATAGAATTTTACCAAATAATTTATTTCTAGAATATCATTTTCTGTTCTTACTAGGACAACCCTAATCTATATTTTATCACACATGTGTTGGTCATTTTCTTTTTTTTTTTTTAAAAGATTTTATTTATTTATTTATTTGACAGAGAGAGATAGTCAGAGAGGAAACACAAGCAGAGAGAATAGGAGAGGGAGAAGAAAGCTCCCCACTGAGCAGGGACCCTGATGTGGGGCTCGATCAGAGGACCCAGGGATCATGACCTGAGCCAAAGCAGATGCTTCATGACTGAGCCACCCAGGTAGCCCAGTTGTTTTCTTTTTGAAATCCACCTGAAATCAAATAGTTGAATAGACACAAAAAGTATTGTTCTTTTTCTCAAAGACCTTAAAATTTTTTTAAAATACAGAAAATTTTACAAGGACTTATTTTTAAAATAAAAGTTCTAAATGACTGTAGTCATCTATAGTGGGAGTTGATCAAAGAAAGCTTCATGGAAGAAGTAACATTTGTGTAAAAGTAAGGCATGGGGGGCACCTGGGTGGTTCAGTTGGTTAAGTGTCTGCCTTCAGCTCAGGTCATGATCTCAGGATCCTGAGATTAAGATCAGAGTCCAGAACTGGGCTGCCTGCCCAATGGGGAGTCTGTTTCTCCCTCTGCCCCTTCCCCAGCTCATGAGCACCCTCTCTCCCTTCCTCCCTCTCTCTGTCAAATAAAAAAAATATCTTAAAAAAAAAGTAAAGGATGGGGATATTGGCTTAAAAACTTTAAAACAATTTTAAGTAGTTCTTGAATCTTCTGAATGATCTTTTTTAGAAATCTGGTAATTCCACAAAAAGAGAGCTGATAGGTCTTTGTAACCCAATATTTAAACTAAACTGAATGGTAATTCATAATTTAACATGTAACCTAAGATATTTTCCATTATCCTCTGTTAAATTCCAAATAGTGAGGCATTCTTAGACTGCTAGATAACCCTTCTCACCTCTTTGGTTTACAAGAGGGATCATTTCAGGCTCCTGGACAAAATCAGCAATGTTCTCTAATGAAATCACAGTTTAGAAACTGCAAGTCATGGCCTATAAGGACTCACTTGCCAAGTCACCTAACATCAATTCCTCCCTACTTTCTTGGTTGAAGCTCACAAGTCCATATGGATTTAAAGGAAGAGGAGTGTCAGAGAATTTTCAGACCCTCTTTTGAAATCACCGCATGTACGCCCATTTGTTATTTGAAAATATTTATCTTCAAATGTTTTTTATAAAATATTTGTATTGAACATCTAATTTAAGCTAGACAGTGGTAATTGTTCATAAGAAAACTGTTCAAATCTTGATGAATTTTCTGGATTGTTTTCTGTTTAGACATTATTTTTTATCCTTGTTATATCTACAACAAACAAACAAACACTAAGGAGTTTTCCTAACTAGATAAGAAAGGACATTAATTTTAAATCGAGTGAATCATGGGAAGTTTGACTATATACGTAAATGTAATTGAAACCAAGTTTCTTTTTACACTTTTAATATCTCTGAAATTGGAATTAAATCTTATAATCAATGTTGCATTTTAGTTGACCTGGTAATAGTTTTTCTTTCTTAGTGGTACATAATGGCACAACTTATTATCTATGGAACTAACCTTTGATGAAATATGATAGCTGTTATCAACAATTCCAGAATAACCAAAGAAACTTGGCATACAATAATAGACTCCATTTTGAGAAATTTTTCTATATAACCAGAATAAGTCCTAGATCTTAGATCTTGCTTGAATTGCACCATCCCAAAAACCTCTTAACTCTCAGATGTATTTTTTCCCCTCTGATAATGTGCTCATTTTTCTAATATGATTCTAGACTTCTAAGAGCAGCCAACAATGCATTAGCTGTCTCTGTCAACTGAAAGATCCCTTAATTGACTTGTTTCTATTGACTGAGACCCTAGAAGGCAGTCTCTGTTAATGGCGTATCCTGATGGAGACAAGGACTGGGTTTGCCAGCATTGGGGCTGAGTGCTAGATGTAGTGTATCATGTTATATTCTCATCACTTATCTTTTCCTTATGATAGCAACAAAATGACTTCTTAGAAAATGAAGCCCAACATCATGTAATTTGATAAAATATATACCTGCCTGTGAGAAATATAGCTAAAAATTTATTGATAATGATACTGTCTCAAGTCTTAGGTAAATTATTCATCTTTTGGGAAATTATATTGATGTTATCACGAAAAGTGTTTGTATTGTTATACTTCTCAAATAGGATTGTGCTTTGTGTTGTGCACTAGATATACTGTGTGTGTGCACACAGACATATATCTATAAATGTACATAATTATAATAATTTAATGAATTATTGAGAGTCTAATATAAACTAAGTGTATATTGATTACTAATCATCCCTACCCTTAGGTAGATTACTGACCACTTCTGCAACCTCGTTTCTTCCTCTGCACCTTTTGTGATATAGAAGCATAGCAACTAGTATATTGTAAGTCCTGAGTGATCACTAGCCAATGTTCTCACTTTTTTATTTAGAAAATTATTTTGCATCAACATACATAGTTAATAAGTTTTTTCAACTGGTCATTTTATCTAATTTTTTTTTCAAATATAGAGTACTCTTTTAAATGGCTTATTCCTGCTCAGAAACCAAAATTACCACTTTCATGTATTTTCAGTTTGTAGAGTATCTTTCAGAATAATTAAATGACCTTTGTGGTCTATCATGGAACAGAAAATCCTTGAAGGCAGGAAACTCATAGCCTTGTTTTATTTTTTGTTATGTACCCTGCAAATAACCATAAACAGGAGAGTGGTTAATAAATATTATTCAGATTTGGGGATGTGAAATAGGAGATACAGGCATGAAATCCTATTTTTATTGCTATCATTATGCTGATGATCCTCTGGCCACTTCTTTCTGGTCTGCGTAATTGCAGAGCTCTTCATATTTTATTCATTAGAAGAGCTGCTCTGTGTCCATTCTTCTTATGTTGCTGCTTTGCACTGTTTCCAGCACTGCCTTGTGGGCGTGATCTGTGGACTCCATCAGATTTCTGTCTGTGCCTTGTTCAGGTCGCTAATGAATATGAGACTTACAGCCATCAGCTATGTTTTAAGTACAGAAATGAATGAAGAGGGGATTTTTGTTTGTTCATTAGCAAGCACTATGAAAAGCAAACTCACTTTATCTCTTTCATGCTCTTTCACAAGTTTGTTCACCTGTTATAATTTGAAGGAAAACTTGATTCATGTAGGGATTTACATAAAGGGTTCCAGTTAGCTCTTCATTTTTTCTTTCTTTCTTTTTTTTCTTTTCTTGCCTTGTCTTTATTTTTTTAATCATAATCAGGTAATGTCTATTAAACATCAGTGATAGAATATTATACAGAATTGTGAGCAATTCTTGTATTTGTGATTGTGTTTATATATTTAAGAAAGAAGAAATTAAGAATTACTTTTGGTAGTCATTCAAAAAAGGAATAGGGGGAGAAAAGGACCAAAAGAAGTAAAAATGATTCTGGAGGGAGGATATAAGTGGGAGGAAGGAGGGAGAAATAATGAGAGAGAAAGAGAAAGGTGGGAAGGAAGAAGGGAGAGAGATAGATGGAGAGAGAAGGGAAAAGAGAGAAAGAATAAAAAGGAAAAGGAGGATCAGAGAAGAGGAAAGAAAAAATTAAACTGACCACTCAGGCAAGAAAGGTCATGGGTGTGTGTGGGTGTTTCTTTCTAATGTTCTGTAATTTACACTTGAATCTGTAGTAGTTGATGAAAGGAAATATTGATTGCCTTGCATAAACATCCTCACCCTCTGTTACATGGTTTTCAACAAAAAAGCCCCACAAAATATGCCATCAGCCAAAGGAATTTACAGTATGGATGGAAACACTCATTCTAGAAGCCACAGTGGGGTTAGTTAGTGTCTTGATAAATGGTAACAATCACTTAGAGGTGATCTATTAACATGAATGATCACAATGGCATTTTGATTAGCAATGCAACATTTACTCCTTTCCTACTTCAACACACAATTACTGGTTTATTGAGTGCCTTATTTAATACAAGACTAGGAGCTATTTGGGGAATATGTATGTGTGAATACCTCTGTGTGTATATTTTATATACATCCATGTAGGACTATGAGTAATAAATAATTTCAGGAGTCTGTGAAGAAACATTGGAAAATACTGATAAACAGTTGGGTCCACAACTCAGGAAAGAATGCAGGACAGGAAATCTAAGCTTTTTAGGCATTTGTGATAAGTAATAGATGATATACCTATGAAGAAGGACAAAGAAAACTTCTCCATATCTCCAAGTGTGAAGCCCACCAAAGGGTTGTGTGTGGGAGAAATATTGGTAAAAACAGCTAAGTGGATATATGAGTGGATGGGCTAATGAGCAGACAGTTGGAGGAACAGAATGGGTATTAGTACTTTCATCATCTTCCCATTGAAACAAATTAAAAGTGAGTACGGGAGAACCATCTGACCCAGAAGGGGAAGATAGTAACTTTTTGCTCTCTTTTGATTTGGTTTTTGAGCCAAAGTAGAGGAAAACTAAGAGAAGGTGAAATGGTCCTCCCAAATCTTTCCAAAGTATGGATCAGAGTTTGCTAAGTAAAATGAAATGAAGTGAAATAGGGATGGGACCTAGAGAAGGATGGATAACTGTGGGAGACACTTTTCTGGTGAATTTTCTATGGAATTCATGGAAGATTCACATCATCAAATGTACATTAACTAGACTTATATTAAACCGAAACAAAAGAGAAGAGATTAGTTAATATATATTTCAGTAACCTTTTCTCAGTTACAAGTTAAACTTAATTTTTAGTATGTATTTTATTCATCTCCTTCTATCATTTTTTTCTTTAGCTGGAACTGGTAAAATTTAATGTCTGTGTTTTAGTAATGGAATCCAATCTAAAATGGAGGAGCTCATTATAACTTAGCAATCTATATTGTCATTCAACAAGAATTCTTCAAAATTCAAAGGAGGGAGGTATCTGAAACTTTTGAATGAGGTTCAAACCATCTAACCAATGATTCTAAAATTTTTGTGTGTAAAACTTGTTGAGTCTGATAGATATGGAGAATCTTGGACTCAAGTTCCTGGGAAAATACAAAGAACCCTTGTTCTTATGAGGGCATCAAATCATTCTGCTTAAAGTCAGTATAATAGTACACTTTGAGAAATACTGATCTAAGATTTTCAGAGAAAGTCCAATTGGTTCCTGTTTATATGATTACCCTGTCACTCCTTAGATAGCTGTTAAGCAGTGATAGAGGTTCAGGCAAGCTGGCTTTCTGAGGAACAATGGTAATTGATATTTACTTTTTTAGGTATTGTTTGATTGGTTGACCATTAGATAAATCAAAGATATACCAATATAGTTAGGAAGACAAGACAGTTTGGAATATCCCGAAGAGTACTGGGGATACAAACTCAATAAAAAGTTTTACCTCCAGTTTTAACAATAAAATACTTACTTGATGTATACTCATAATTATGACTCAAGACCAATTGTTGTGAAGACCTATGATAACCTTTAATTTCTATCTATTATAGGACTGGTTTTCATTTGATATAATAAAATAGTATAGGAATTTGGAGCCTTAAGATCTAAATTCACATCTTCCTAACCATGTGATCTTGGGAAAATTACTAATCTTTTATTACATTCAGTTTATTTGTGAAATGAGAATAAAAATCTTCACAGAACTGAGGGGGTGGGCATTGAATGAAATGAGTTATATAAACCTTGTTTTGAAGACTAATGTACAGAAATACAATTTGATTTCACTGATTGGAAAACCAAAATGGCGGGTATATTTGAAACAAGAATGACCTCAGAGTTTTGGCCTGGAACCATGCTTTCCATTAAACACTAGCTTGTTTGTTTGGGTTTTTATGTTTTTGTTTTTGTTTGTTTTTGGTTTTGTGTGTGTGTGTGTGTGTGTGTTTTGTTTTGTTTTTCTCTTGACACTCCACATGTTATTTAAAATTCTACTTCAAATTCATTTCATCCCAAGTTGCAGTAAAAATTATGTTCACCTTTTTTTCCTCCTCATCTATTATATTGTGAGGTCCTTAATGGCAGGGCTCATAACTTTTCTGTGGTTTGTATTCCATCCACACAAGTGGTTTGTCCATTGCAAGTGTTTTATGCCGTTTTATTAAACTCACAAATGAACTGGTGTGTCAACCCTGTTGTATGTGTCTATTTCACTCTATGACACATTTTTTTCTCCCCAAATATGCTTATTTTAATTTTTCAGTGTTACAAGATTGATTGTTCATGCACCACACCCAGTGCTCCATGCAGTACATGCCCTTCTCGATACCCACCACCAGGTTCACCCCCCCACCCCCTCCCCTCCAAAACCCTCAGTTTTCCTTTCTGTTGCTCAGAGTCCACAGTCTCTCCTGGTTCATCACCCCCTCCGATTTCCCCCCCTTCGCCCTTCCCTTCCTTCTCACAATGTCCTCCATGATTTTCTTTATACTACACACATAAATGAGACCATAAGATAATTGACTCTCTCAGCATGATTTATTTCACTCCGCATAATCTCTTCTAGTCCTGTCCATGGTGATACAAAAGTTGGATATTTATCCTTTCTGATGGAGGCATAATATTCCATTGTATAGATGTACCACATCTTCCTTATCCACTCATCTGTTGAAGGGCATTTTGGTTCTGTCCACAGTTTGGCTATTGTGGCCATTGCGGCTATGAACATTGGGGTACATGTGGCCCTTCTTTGTACTACATCAGCTGATTTGACCATAGAGTTGTGGGTCCATCTCTGGGCTCTCTATTCTGTTCCACTGGTCTACGTGTCTGTTTTTGGGCCAGTACCATGCTGTCTTGGTGATCACAGCATTGTAGTAAAGTTCGAAATCGGGCAATGTGATGTCCCCAGCTTTGTTTTTCTTTTTCAACATTTCCTTAGCAATTCGGGGTCTTTTCTGGTTCCATACAAATTTTAGGATTATTTGTTCCAGCTCTTTGAAAAAAACTGGTGGAATTTTGATCGGGATGGCATTGAAAGTATAGATTGCTCTGGGCAGTATAGACATTTGAACAATGTTTATTCTTCCGATCCATGAGCATGGAATGCTTTTCCACCTTTTTTTTTTAAAAGATTTTATTTATTCATTTAACAGAGAGAGAACACAGGCAGGCAGAGAGGCAGGCAGAGGCAGAGAGAGAAGCAGGCTCCCTGCGGAGCAAGGAGCCTGATGCGG
>JAPYYJ010000040.1:0-24116 GCA_028533885.1 Nasua narica
TAGGTAGCTCTATTTTCAACATTTTGAGGAACCTCCATACAGTTTTCCAGAGGGGTTGTACCAGCTTGCATTCCCACCAACAGTGTAGGAGGGTTCCCCTTTCTCCGCATCCTCGCCAACATCTGTCGTTGCCTGACTTGGTAGCCAGCTTCTGACATGACTTCCAGTGATCTCCTCCTCCTCTTTTTCATGCCCTTGTGGAATCTCCTTCCCTCACATATGGACTGGAACTAGTGATTTTCTTCTAATTAATGGAATATGGCAAACGTGATGGGTATCACTTCTACTATTAGGTTATAAAATACCATGACCTCTGTTTTCTTAGCAGGCTCTCTCTTCTTGCCTTTGATGGAAAAGATGCTAAATAATGGAGAGGTCCATGTGGCAAGGAACTGAAGGTGCCCAATAGCCAATAAGGAACCAAGGCTCACCTTCAACTAGGCAAAAGGAACTGATTAACAACTTCATAAGTGAGATTGGAAATCGTTTCTTCCTCGGTAGAGCCTTTAGATGAGACCCCAGATCTTGACTATAGCCTTTTGAAAGCTTGTGAAGCATGAATCCTACTTAAGTTTTCCCCAAATTCCTGGCTCACAGAAACTGAGGTAATAAATGTGGGGAAAGTGGCTAAATTTGAGGATAATATGTCAAGCAGCAATAGATAACTAACCAATCAACATTCATCCAGATGGCAGTTACATGTAGGATGGCAGGAATATTTAAATGTGTAAAAAAATACATAAGTAAGCAAAAAAATTAAGTACTTAATTTATTCTTTAACAATAATCTCAGGTCCTCTTTCAGTTATTTCCTTTTACTTCAGATAGTTCACACATATACAAACTTTAAGATTTACCAACAAAAAAACACATACAAATTAAAAAAAAAAGGGAGGTTGAAATTTGAAAGTGCACCAAATCATTAGCAGTTAGATGTGACTCTTAAAAGTCCAATAGGAAGGAAGGAAAAGAAATGATTTCAAGGCTCAATTTTAATGTAGATGATTTCATGTATGGGAAAACAAAGTGCTAAATTCTTTTCTTTTTTTTTTTTAAGGTTTTATTCATTTATTTGACAGAGAGAGATCACAAGTAGGCAGAGAGACAGGCAGAGAGGAGGAAGCAGGCTCCCCGCTGAGCAAAAAGCCCAATGCGGGGCTTGATCCCAGGACCCTGTGCCAAAGGCAGAGGCTTTAACCCACTGAGCCACCAAGGAACCCCCAAAGTGTTAAATTCTGGGAGAATTTATATATTTAACACATTAAGATAGTTAAGATCTTCACTATAATACTCTCTGATTAATTGAAGTTTAAAATATAATTTAAAATAAATACAATATAATATATTTTTAAATAGTTTGTAAGTTAAATAAACTTTGCAAAAATTAATAACAAAAGTATTTACAACAGCATTGAAGCTGTTTACTTGGAACATTTGTTTTATACAGCAATTCATTCCTGAATTAAATTAGATAAATGGAGTGTTGGTCCATTTTAAAAGAATTCTGTTTTAGAATAAGTCATTATGTCCATCACATGCTTGCAAGAAAATCTAAACCATCCCTGAAAAAGGAGAAGATGACCTGTATATACAGACCTCCAAAGAAGAGATTACAGTTTCATTGGCTACACATTCCATGCCTTAATAAACATCACTGTCAGAAAGTTCTCATATCTAACATAAATCTCTTTAGTTTCACTTCAAGCTCAGTTGTTGTGTTCTATGTTAAACAGATGGAAGACAGTTGGTCGTTAAGCTCTGAAGATCCTTTAAGAGACTTGAAAACAAGTTTCATGTGGTGGAATCCTTCATATTATTGATTTACAGCTCAGGGCTTTTAAATATTGGCTGTGCCACTGCTCACCCCTATCCCAACCCCACTCCAGAATTGCTCTTTAATTGACCCCTTAAGACAAGAGTGTTGAAAGGTAGAAGTCTTCATATTTAAGAGTTGAGAAAAAACAGCTGTTTATATAAATTCCATTCATGGGGACCCATGGTTTTGAAGATTCCAAATATTTTCCAACTGCCACATGATACTTGTTCAAATATTTGGAAATGACTCTCTAATCACCATTATTTCTCTTATAGGATAAAAATCTTAACATTCCTTCTACCAATTCATCTTATGCAAAATGAATTTGGGATCTCTTTGCTTATTCTGATCTTATTCTAGACACATTATATCATTATTTCTCTGCTTTTTAAATTCCAGTTTTTCTTTTATAAACATAAAACTTTTAGTGAGCTACGACCTTGATTGATAGTAATGAGAAGTATAGTATTTTTTGTCTATCTACTATCAGTTTAAAATTTTTTTTCTTTCATTATTTTCAGAAGTTGATATATAAAAGTACTAAAAATGGTGATTTTGACTTTCAAATACCAGATAGTACTGTACTGAATGGCCTTTCAAAATGTCTATTTACCTTTGATTTTTGTGACCACCAGGGTACCTACTTCTGTTTCCTTTAGTTCATAATACTATACAAAAGTTTGAAATTTTTTCTATGAATGTGTGATATCAAAAGTTAGATATAATACCTCGAACACTGAAGTAGTATAGAGTTCAAGGGTATGTTAAATTTCATTAGCATAACAATGTAGCCATTCATACTAATCACCAAATTTTAGTGTCCAGAGATTTTACTAGAACTTTATTATGTAGGTATGGTTGATTCATTGATTTTCATGTGGTTGAACTCAATCTCCAAGTCAGTTGATCCCAGGTGACCCAAAGCCCCCACTCTAAATCATATTGTTGGCCTTTCTTCCATGGATACCTCCATGCTGAGACCACTGGGGGTGGTCAGCCCTACCTTAAGTAAAAACATTCCTATCTATCAGGGCTGACATACATTATTTGTCAGATCCAAGAGCAAAGCCAAGACCTCTCTTTGGGCAAAGCAAGTTATTTACTACATACTGATAGTCTTTGCCTCTAAGAGGGATAGTAGATCATTAACATTTATGTAATTACTGATATGGTTTAATTTAACCCCACCATTTTATTAGTTGCTTTCCATTTGTCCTGTCTGATCTCTTTCTTTTTTTATGACTTCTTTTGTATTAACCGAGTATGTAATTGTACGATTCCATTTTATCTCCACCCTTAGCTACATTTCTTTGTCTTTATTTTCTATGGTTGTTTTATAGTTTATAATGTACTTATTTAATTAACACAGGCTAACTTCAAATATTAAACCATATCAGGTACACCATAAAAACTTCACATCAATATGCAACCGTTTTACTCCTCTTGGCCTTTACAAAGTTTCATATATTTAATACCTAAATATGATAGATAACTTTAGATACATTTTTATTATTTTAGCTCCTAAGAGACAATTAACTTTTAGAGATATTACACAATGAAGAAAATGGATGTACTCATTGCTTACAATTACAGGTGATTTTTAATCCTTTTTACACTTTCAAATTTCAGTTAGGTATCATTTTCTTTTTGTCCTGAAAACTTCCTTTAACTTTTTTTTGCAATGCAGGATTCTTGATTATAAATTTGTATAGGTTTTGCTTAAATGGATAAAAACTATTTTTTTCTTCATTTTTTTTAAAGAGTTATTTATTTGAGTGAGAGAAAGAGACACAAAGAGCTTAAGGGTAGGACAGAGGGAGAGAAAGTCTTTTAAGTGTACTCTATGCTGAGGATGGAGGCTGACCTGGGGCTCAATCTTAGGACCCCAAGATCACAACCTGAGCCCAAACTGACAGTTGGTCACTTAAGGAACTATGCCACTCAGGTGCCCCAATTTTTTCTTCACTTTTGAAAACATGGTTTCATTGGCTTAACTATTCTAAGATGACTTTTTCATGTTTCGGAGACACCATTCCACTTATTTCAACTTGCATTGTTTCTGACAACAAAACTATGGTTTTATTCTTTTGTGAGTAATCTATCTCTGGCCACATTAATTTTTTTTTCTATTTATCAGTGAATTCTCTGTGAATGACTGTGATGTGAATCATTATTTTTCTTTAGGTTTATTCTGCTTACTGTCCATTTGTAAAATTTTCCACTATTTCTTTTAAATATTTTTATGTACTTTTCTCTCCTCTTCTTATGTTATTATGTTAACTTATTCCACAGTTCTCTGATGCTTTCATTATTTTCTTTGTTTCATTTTTGTGTAGTTTCTGTTGCTATATCTTCAAGTTCATGAATCTTTTCTTCTCAAATTTCTAATATGCCCTTAATGTCTTTTTATTTTTATCTCATGCACTCTAGTTTTTATTTCTAGAAGTTTGATTTGAGTCTTTCTTACATATTTTATATCTCTATTTAATGTTCAAGCATTTCTTTAGCTTCTTAAACATATAGAATACAGTCATAACTGTTTTATCATCTGGATAATTTCCAGGTTATTTTAATTGATTGATTTTTCTATTCCTGTTGGGTTGCATTTTCTTGTTTCTTTTCATGGGTGGTAATTTTTGATTGGTTGCCAGACATGAATTTCACTTTGTTATATTTGGAGATATTGTTTTCCTACAAGAATTCTTAAGCTTTGTGCTTAGATCCAGTTAAGTAACTTGGAAAAACGTTTATCCTTTTGTGCCTTGTTTTTAACTTTTATTATACAGGCCAAGAGCAGCATTTTGACAAGGGCTAATTTTGCCCTATTACTGAAGCAGAGCCCTTTTTAAAAGGTTACCTAATGCTCCATACATTATGACATTTTCTTGCTTGCTGACGGTTTAAAAAAAAATGCATACTTGTATTCCTGGGATTGTTGCACTTAATTTTTTCAGTGGTTAATTTCCCAGCTTTGGTTAATTTTTTTTCGCATAAATGAGCTTATCAGTATTCAGCTGATAGACTTGAGGGAGGCCTTCTATAGATCTCCAGAATTCTTTCTCTGAACTTCTTTTCATTCCAGTACTCTACTATGCAAACTCTAACTATCTTGGACTCCTCAGGCTACCAATTTTCTGTCTTCAATTGAGGGAACCTGTCTAGTCTTGCCCGAGTTCCTTGTTTTGCATTATGACCTGAAAATTATTTCCAGGCAGTAAACTGGGGCTTTGGGGGCATTTTTTTACTCTCTTTCTGATATCACTATCCTTCATATCCAGAGGCCTAATGCTTTTTTTTTTTAAGATTTATTTATCTATTTTAGAGATATAGAGCATGTGTGGGGGAGATGAGTTTCAGAAGGAGAGGAAGAGATTGAGCAGACTCCATGCTGAACTTGGAGCCTGATATGGGGCTCCATCTCATAACCTGAGATTATGATCTGAGCCCAAATCAAGAGTCCATCACCAGCCAGGTGATGGACTGGAGCTGCCCTCAGAGGTCCAATGTTTTAAAACCATTACTTAAAATATATTTCTGATTTTTTTTGTGTGGTTTCAGATGAGAAATTAACTCTACTTCCTTTTATCCCATCTTAGTTAAGAGCATAAGTCTTATCTACCTTTTTGAAAATATTTAATAATAACACTACAGACAAATTTCTGAAATTTTTCCTATATAGGAAAGAAACATTCAACGTTTGTCAAAATTTCTAAGGGTTGATAAGTATTTCCTTTTAATTTGGGGTAGATGAATAAAGTGAGTCACTGGGATTTCAGAATTATTAAATTTTTAAATATTCATTGAAAATATTGATTAAAATGAAAACATATTGGTCCCAACTTTTGAAATGCAGCAAAAGTTGTCTTAGGAGGGAAGTAGATAGCAATATAGGCCTATCTCAAAAAGCAAGAAAAATCTCAAATAACCTAGCCTTACACGGAGCTAGAAAAAGAACTACAAATGAAGCATAAAGACAGCAGAAGGAGGGAAATAATAAATATTGGAGCAGAAATAAGTGAAACAAGAAGAAAAAATAGAACAGATCAATGAAATCAGGAGCTATTTTTTTAAAAAAAATTAATAAAATTGATAAACCGTTAGTCAGACTTATCAAAAAGAAAGGAGAAAGGACCAAAATAAATAAAATCACAAATAAGAGAGGAAAAATAGCAACCAAATACCACAGAAATGCAAACAATTATAAGAGGAAATTATGAAAAATTATATGCCCCCAAATTGGACAATTTGAAAGAAATGGATAAATTCCTAGAAACATACAAATTACCAAAACTGAAACAGGAGGAAATAGAAAACCTGAACAACTGATAACTAGAAAAAAAATTGAATCAGTAATCAAAAATCTCCCAACGAACTAAAGTCTAGGACCAGATGACTTCCCAGGGGAATTTTACCAAACATTTAAAGAAGAATTAATACCTAGTCTTCTTAAACTTTTCCAAGAAATAGAAATGGAAGCACAACTTCCAGATTTGTCCTATGAGGCCAGCATTATGCTAATGCCAAAACCAGACAAAGATTCTACTAAAAAAGAGAAGTACAGGCTAATGTCCCTGATAAACATGGATACAAAAATTCTCAGTAAAATACTAGCAAATCAAGTCCAACAATACATTAACAAAATCATTCACAATGATCAAGTGGGATTTATTCCTGGGTTGCCAGGTTGGTTCAATATTCTCAAATCAATCAACTTGATACACCATATTAATAAAGGAAATGATAAGAACCAAATTATCATTTTAAAAAATTATCATTTCAATAGATGTAGAAAAAGTATTTGACAAAATACAATATCCATTTATGATTAAAAAGCAAGTCTTAATAAAGTAAGTCTAGAGGGAATATATCTCAACGTAATGAAGGCTATCCATGAAAAACCACAGCTAATATCATCTTCAATGGGGAAAACTCGAGAGCTTTGCCTCTATGGTCAGGAACAGGACAGGATGTCTACTCTTACTACTTTTATTCAACATTGTACTAGAAGTCCTAGCCACAGCAATCAGACAACAAAAAGAAATAAAAGGCATCCAAGTTGGCAAGGAAGAAGTAAAACTTTCACTATTGCAGATGACGTGATACTTTATATAGAAAACCAGAAACTCCACCAAAAAATTGCTATAACTAATAAACTAACTCAGTAAAGTTGCAGGATATAAAATCAATATAGAGAAATCTGCTGCATTTCTATATAATAATGAAGCAGCAGAAAGTGAAATTAAAAAATGAGTTCCATTTATAATTGCACCAAAAAACATAAGATGCCTAGGAATAAACCTAACCAAAGAGGTGAAAGATTTGTCCTCTGAAAACTATAAAATACTAATGTAAGAGATTGAAGAGGACACAAAAAAATGGAAAAAAACATTTCATGCTTATGGATTGAAAGAACAAATACTATTAAAATGCCTCAGGACCTGGGGCACCTGGGTGGTTTAGTGGGTTAAAGCCTCTGCCTCCAGGTCAGGTCATGATCTCAGGGTCCTGGAATCAAGCCCCATATCAGACTCTCTGCTCAGCAGGGAGCCTGCTTCCCCCTCTCTCTGCCTGCCCCTCTGTCTACATGTGATCTCTCTCTGTCTGTCAAATAAATAAATAAAATCCTAAAAAAAAAAAAGTCTACAGGACCCAAAGCAATTTACATAGTTAATGCAACCCTTATCAAAATACCAGCAGCATGTTTCACAGAACTAAAACAAATAATCTTAAAATATGTATTTTAAACATAACAAATAACAAATAATCTTAAATAATAATTTAATGATTAAATAAATAATCATAAATAAGTTTAAAATATGTAGACCACAACTATATGGTCAATTAATCTTCGACAAAGCAGGAAAGAATATCCATTGGAAAGAAGACAGTCACTTCAACAAATGGTATTGGGAAAACTGGTCCACTTTCTGACACCACACACAAAAATAAATTCAAAAGGGATTAAAGACCTAAATGTGAGACTTGAAACCATTAAAATCCTAGAGGAGAACACAGGGAGTAACCTCTTTGACATTGGCCATAGCAATTTCTTACAAGATATGTCTCCTGAGTCAAGGGAAACAAAAGCAAAAATAAACTGAGACTTTATCAAAATAAAAAGCTTCTGCTTTTTCATATGAAGGAAACAATCAACAAAGCTAAAAGGCAACCTGTGGCATGGGAGAAGATATTTGCAAATGACATATCTGACAAAGGGTTAGTATCCAAAATATATAACTAGCTTGTAAAACTGAACACCAAAAAAAACAAGTAATGCAGTTAAAAAGTAGGCAGAAGACATGAATAGACATTTCTCCAAAGACGATATACAGAAGCCGACAGACACGTGAAAAGGTGCTTAACATCACTTATTGTCAGGAAAATGCAAATCAAAACTAAAATGAGATATCACCTAATACCAGTCAGAATGTTTAAAATTAGCAACACAGGAGACCATAAGTGTAGGCGAGGATGTGGAAAAAATGATACCCTCTTACAGTGTTGGTGGGAATGTAAACTGGTGTAGCTATTTTGGAAAAAGTATGAAGTTTCCTCAAAAAGCTAAAAATAGAACTACCCTATGGTCCAGCAATTGTACTACTAGGTATTTTCCCATTGGATACAAAATACTAATTCAAATGCACCCTGATTATAGCAGTATCATCAACAATAGTCAAATTGTGCAAAGATCCCAGATGTTCACCAACTGATGAATGGATAAAGATGTGTGTGTGTATATTTATATTTATATTTATATTAATATTTATATTTATAGACACACAATGACACATTACTCAGCCATTAAAAAGAATGAAATCTCCCCATTTACAAAGATGTGGATAGAGTTAGTGAGTATTATGCTAAGCAAAATAAGTCAGTCAGAGAAAGACAAATGCCATCTGATATCACTCATATGTGGCATTTAAGAAACAGAATAAATGCACATAGGGTACGAAAAAAAGGGATACACACCAAGAAATAGACTCTTAACTATAGAGAACAAATTAATTGATGGTTACCCCAGGGAGGTGGGGCAGAAGGGTTAAATAGGTGATAGGGATTAAGGAGGACAATTATGATGAGCACCCAGTGTTGTATGTAAGTGTTGAATCACTAAATTCTACACCTGAAAATAATATTATGCTGTATATTAACTAACTGGCATTTAAGGAGTTTTATTTATTTATTAGAGAGAGAGTGTGAGAGAGAGTGAGCAAGTGAAGTGGCAGAGGGAGAATGGAAGGGACAAGCAGATTCTACATTGAGCATGGAGTCTAATGTGAGATGCTATTACCCTGAGATCATGACCTGAGCCAAAATGAAGAGGTGAATGCTTACTGGACTGAACCACCCAGGAGCCCCTAACTAACTGGAATTTATATAAAAACTTGGGAGAAAAAATAATAAAGACAGAAGCTCCATTCTTAAAAAAAAATGTAGAATTTAAGACTAAAGTGCTATCTTAGATCAATAAAAAAATTATTATAATCCTTTATGCCACAATCTAAAATTTTATCACACTCGAAAGAATTAGAAGATTTAAATTATGATCATCATGAAAGACATTAATAAATCTCAAACAAAAAATTTGAAAAGATGTAGATACTTAAAGCATAGTAATGAACTCTAATATGTCCATCTGTTCACCCATGTATTTACCAATCTTTACCCATCAGTTGATATGGATTATCAAAGTATTGCTCATAACCTAGATACAGACCCTGGGGAAGTCAAATCAGCCTTTCTGAAGTGGAACAGATGAAGCAAAGAGTCTTAGAGAAAATAGCATTTGTTAAGTAAGGAACAAAATTTTGAGAAATAATGCCTCATTAAAGGCTGAAAGTAGAGCTAGATCAGTATAATAGGAACAATGGATACTCAGGAGAAATGATTCTGAAGAGGTAGGTAAGGATCCAGACCAGAAGCACCTTTTATGCCTACCAGGTTGCTTATATTTTTATCTTGTTGGCAATGAAGAAGCAGCATGTTTGTTGTATACTTTATGAGCTTTGGATCCCAAAACTGATCCCATAACTGACTTAATCTAAATCCGATAGATGTTCGCTAATTATATAACCTTACATAACTACTTAACCTTTCTGGCCCTCAGTCCTTTCATGAACAAAATAGGGTTAAAAATACTTAACTTTTGAAGTTACACGAGAGCTATGAGCTATGTAGCGTAGCTAATCAATAAATATTAGCTATTTATAATACTTGCATTGTATAATATAAATTAGCTATAACATTTGCTATATTATTGAAGCACAAGAGTGGCAAAGTCTTTTCTCTAAAAATTATTGCATTTTCAACTGTATAAAACACTAGAGACAGAACACTAGAGGGGTTTTTGACAATCAAAGTGAGGAATTTTATGGTTCTGCAGTAGTCTTGGGAATGCTGGGACACAATGACTGAGTGTATGTGGGAGGTAAAGTAGAGGGAGTTCATTCCAAGTTTTCTTCCTTGACTGATTTCCTTAAAAGGGGTTGTGTTGCTAAAAGCAGGTTCAGGGGTAACCATAATAGCATTTATATAGCACTTATTTGCACCCAGAATCTAGAAACTGCTAGAAATGTAGCTGATATTTCATCTTCACTGTCATTATGTGTGGTTAAAGGCTATTTCAACTTAATAAATGAGGAAACTAAGCAATAGAAGGACGACTTTACTTCAGGGTCATCCAGCTGGTAGTTGGCAGAGCTGAGATTCAAACCCAATGAAATGTTCCAATCACAGTGTTTTAGCCATTCTTATTTATTGCATGATTATGAAAATGGTGTGAAATATGTAGGGCAGATGAAGCAATGTTCTGGACCTTTATACTGAGACATTTAAAATACTGGCATCAGTTTCCTCATCTGAAAAATTGTGATTATAGGATTAGGATTTGTTAGTTTATGATGACATTCAATTTATAATATTCTTTTAATTCTAATTTAAAAATGGTGAAGAGAAAATTCAGTGATATACAAATAGCAACAAAGCATAATTGGGAAGACAAAAGTGAAGTTAGCTGTAAGAGGAAAAGCCAAGAGACAGAAAGAAGGCAAGTGGAAAAAGGAAAGAGAAACTGACAAAATAGAAAAGAAAAAAAAAATGAGCAAGAAAAACTGAACATAAATGGACTGACAAGAGGAATACTGAGCCATGAGAAACTGTGCCTCCAATAAATTAAAATCTTTTAGTAAGAAAATACACACAGTGTTAAGGTTAAAACAAAACAAAACCAAAACAAGCAAACAAAACAAAACAAAACAAAACCCCCCAGGTGCTTATGTGGCTATTTTATGTGCCAGCCTTTGATTTTAAGGATTTTAATAACATCACTTAAACACCCCAGACTGTACCATCAGTGCAAGAATAATTGATGGGAATGCTGTAGTTGCCCTGCCGTGGTATTCATTTAAATGTATACGAGATGATTTGTTATGTAAATATGATGTAAATGAATCCATTGTGACATCAAGGCAAAAGACTCTGGATGACTCAGTGCTATCATATCCACCTAGGCCAGGCAGTTAGGAAACATAAAAGCAGCATTAACTACTGAGAGTGTGTTTATAAGAGGCCAGGCCCATAGTGATTTGACTGGTCTGGATGCTGTTCAAGGTGGAGCTCTTTTCCAAATGTAATTCTATCTGTTATGTTGCGTAAACCTACAGTTAATTTATCTTTTTCCATCAAGATCCAAATCACACATAATATAATTGCTTTTGTAAGTAGACTGTCCATCATGACTAATGATGCAAAGATGAACCGGATGGCCAAAGGTCTGATGCATTTATCCTTTACAGGATGAAAGAAAAGAACATCTCACTTTTTACATAATATATAATAAGTCTCTAATAGGTAGAAATGTTTTGAATTCTTAAAATAGTTCAGTTTTGATCAGGATACATTGGCCATCTCTAACTAAATAGATTGAATTTCAGCAATGTTATCCCAATTTAGGATATGTTTTCCTACAGGAGAATGTTAAAACTAGAGATCAGATTCCTAGGCCAGCCCACAGAAGCCTTCATTTTTTTTTTTAGACCTCACATGTTGCGGAGACCCTTTATGTGCCAGGCAGCCTTCCATGAACTTGAAATATAGCAGTAAACAACAGAGATGAGTCATTGGCCACACAGAATAATAAACAATCTCATAACATTGTCTTAAATTCTATAAAGAAAGAAATGGGCAAGGAGGATTCCAAGTGACAGGAGATACAATTTAGATAGGTTTAAGATAGGTACTGTGGGATATTAAACAGAGACTGAGACAGAGGTTTGGGTTCAAGGTGTTAGTCATTAATACTTGTGAAATGAAGGAGAAAGAAGTAGAAATGGGAAGAACAAGGAGTCAGATTGTGATACAGGCCAGACAAATCCTTAGCTAATCCATTTGAGAACTCTTGAATACTCTTGTCCATTAGAATGTCCACACAGGATGTTTTATCCCTGCCTTTCTCAGTCAGTTAAGTGGACTGTCACAGAAAAGACACTATGAGTGGGCCATTTTCTGCAAAGGAGATAGACCCTGAAGGAGCTGACAGCCAGAATCTGTCTGCCGATTGCACTCCCCACAGCTGAAGAGTGTGTTCTTCCTTAAACTGTGATCTCGGTGGCACATCTTCATAACTAACACAGGAGAATTAAGAGGGAAGTTTTTTCTGAACAGGAAACTAAAAGAAATACAAAAATGAACTTTGCTGTATATAAATGTATATCAAAAAAAGGGAACAGTAATTGCAAAGACTGAAACAAGAACATGTTTGATGTTTAAGGAACAAGACGAATAGCCAGTGTGACTTGAATAAAATAACAGAGGAATAGCATAAAAAATGGAGTTGAATGTGGGCAGAACTAAGGATTACTGATACTAAGTGTGAAGAGAGAGTTTTAAACAAGGAATGGCCTGACTCGCATTTTAAAAATATTTGTGTGACTGCCTCACAGAGAAGTAGAGGAAGATGGGCAATAGAGTTGAAAACTATTGCAATAATCCACCAAGAACCCAAACATAGACTAGCATGGTATCTACCGAGGTGATAAGAATTGGTCAGATTCAATTATACTTTGGAGTTCAAGCCACCAGAATTTGCTGAAAAAATGGATGTGGAAGTATATGTGTTAGAGTGTCATCAACGATGACCACTAGTTTGGGGCCAGAAAATCTAGGTGAAGAGTGGTGCTTTATTTGAAGATGGAGAACAAGGGTAATGAGCATTTTCAGATGTCCAACTGGGAATTAGAATGTCATTAGACATAATGAATTTGAGTGAAGATGTTACACCAGCCAGTGAATATTCAAATAAAATTTCAGGATAGAAGTCCCAGCTAAATACACAGATGACATTTAAAGCCATGAGACAGGACAAGGTGATATCACCAAAAGACTGAGTGTTTATAATAGAAATGACATGGTGACTGAGTGTTGTGTAACTCTGTATTAGTCAGGATTGGTTCTAATAAAATAACAAATAGCCCCTATATTTCTCACTCACTCTAAATGTTTAGAGTGAATTAACTGAAGTTTATTTCCATTTTGTCTTTACTCTAGGGCTCCAGTTAAAGAGTTGGCACTTAGGTAAAACTTTAGAGGTTATCATGGCAGGAGGAAAGAGAATGTGATAAAGTATATATAGGCCCTTAAAGCTTCTCCTGTGACACATGTTGCATGCACTCACATTTCAGTGGCCCAAAGCAAGTCTAATTACAAGTATTAATTACAAATATCTAATTACAAGTGGGTTGGAAAGTACAATCTTACCATATATCCTAAAGAAAAAAAAGTTCAAATGTTTGTAAAGAACTCTAATGACTTCACAGATACTTTGAATTTTTGAAGTAAATAAAAGATGATCTGGCAAATGATACTGAAAAGAAGTGGCTAAATATGTAGGGTGAAAATGAGAAGTAAGGTATAAAAAGTATTTAAAGAATAAAAATACATATTTTATATTTTATGTCTATGAAGCATCAACTTTTTTTTAAAGAATATGAAGCTGACTTCCAGTTTCTGATTCTACATGTAAGGAACTTGTAAGTTGCCATCCTAACAACTAAAAAGTTGAACAGACTGAAAAATCAACAACTCTTCTTGGATTCATAAGAGAGGGGAAGACACTGCTTCCAGGATAGGAAAGACAGGAAAATCCAGGGAGTCATGCCTTACCAGAGCAGAGGCTCAGAGTGAAAACCACAGTGGGAACCAGAGCCCAGTGGAAAAACCTGAACTGTAGTTGCTAAATTGCTGGACAGTCAGCATGGACAAGTCTGAGAGTTAAAAACTCTAAGGAAACCCTGTCATAAGGAGGGTCTCAAAATAGTATGAGATTTATTCCAGTAAATTCCTTGATTAGAATATGTGAAACAAACAAGAGAGAGTCAGTGAAGAGCTCAGAAAAAAATCTTCAGGGACTATGAGGAGAGATGATGAGAACAAGAGTACAAAGGAGAGGAGACAGGATATACATATACTAATCATAACGATCAAAGCATGCACTCAGCCAGCATTTCCTAACAAGAGAGGAGCCTGGAGGGATATGTTTGATACTAAACGATCTTGTACCTACCCTTGGCACAGCTATCCGGAGCAGGAATCCTCACCTCACCCAACGGGAGCTAATTCACAGAGGCTGGATAGCGCCTGTGACCCGTGACTTGGCATGGCATAGAACTCATAGCTGGCCCATCCAGAGTACTGAATTAGAAAATTTGAGTTTAGGGATGCTTTGGTGGTTTAGTCAGTTAAGAATCTGCCTTTGGCTCAGGTCATGATCCTGGGATCCTGGGATCCTGGGATCGAGCCCGGATAGAGCCCCTCATCTGGCTTCCTGCTTAGCAGGGAGTCTGCTTTTCTCTCTCTCTCTATCCTCCTCTCATCCTACCCCCCCTCCCCCTGTGCCCTTACCCACCACGTGTTCTCTCACTCTCTAAAATAGATAAAATCTTTAAAAATTTTTTTAAAAATTTTTTTTGTTTAAAAGAATAAAAGAATTGAGATATTTAAGGAAATTGAAGTTAAGAAGTAGGAAGAGCATTCAGGGGTAGGATAGACACAAGATAACCAATATTCAGAAAGAGAACCTACTTTTTGCTTAAGATTTTATTTATTTGACAGTGAGAGACAGAGAGAACACAAGCAGGGGAGAGGGGCAGAATGAGAGGGAGAAGCAGGCTCTCTGGATCAGGGAGCCCGACATGGGACTCGATCCCAGGACCCTGGGATTGTGATCTGAGCTGAAGGCAGACACTTAACTGACTAAGACACCCAGGCAACCCAGGACAACCTACTTTTAAATTAAACTTTAGTTAGAGAAAATACATGTAATGTAGAAAAAAAAATAGATAAAGAAGGAATCCGTGCAGAGTTACAGAGAATAGCTAGATAGTGCTAATGGCAGTGGAAGTGAAGATGATGTGGCTCTTATGTACATAGCTAATGTTACAAAACCTGGGTTTATGTTATTTCCTGTTTTGTGAATCTTGGGAATCAATGATTTCCATGCCCTTCGTATGCTAAGAGTGTCAATATAATATACCCTAGGTAACTTGAGGTAATTTTTGTTCCTTGAATCTAAGATTCTGTCAGAAAAACTGTCTAAGAAATGGAGTGGTGAGAATCTTCCACTGAGACTATGGTGTCAGTAGACAAAATCAGGAGTGGTGAGATATTATTTGGCCATTATTCTTTCTACTCCACTCTTTCAGTTTTAGGTTTTTACCTTCTGTATTTTTTAGGTTTAATTTTTATTGAAGTATAGTTGACACACAATTCTACATTAGTCTCAGGTGTACAACACGGTGATTCAGCAAGTCTATATGGTATTCTATGCTTGTCACAAGTGTGGCTACCTACTATCTGTCACCATAAAACACTATTACAATACTATTGACTATATTTCCTTATTCTGTACTTTTTATTCCCATGACCTACTCATTCCATAACTGCAAGTCTGTATCTCCCACACCCCTCCACTCAGTTTTCCCATCCTCCTACTCCCTCCCCTCTGGCAGCCATCAGTTTTCTGTATTTATGGGTCTGTTTCCATTCTTTGTTTGTTTATTTGTTTTTTAAATTACACATATAAGTGAAATCATATGGTATTTGTTTCTCTGTCTTATTACACTTATGTCAAAAATGGCAAAATCTCATTTTTTATGGCTGAGTAATATTTCATTTTCTTTAACCAGTCATTTATTAATTGACACTTGGGTTGCTTCCATATCTTGGCTATTAGAAATATAGCTGTAGTAAACACGGGGATACATATATATTTGTGAATTTGAGTTATCATTTTTTTTAGTAAATAGTAATAGAGTTACTAGATCATCTGGTATTTCTATTTTTAATTTTTTGAGGTACCTCCTTACTGTTTTCCACAGTGATTGCAGCAATTTACATTCTCATCAATGGTGCATGAGCATTCCTTTTTCTCCACATCCTCACCAACACTTGTTTTTTCTTGTCTTTTATTCAGCCATTCTAATGGATGTAAGGTGATATTTTATTGTGGTTTTGATTTTCATTTCTCTGATGATGAGTCATGTTGAACATTTTCTTAGGTGTTCTTTGGCCATCTGTATGTCTTCTTTGGAAGAATATCTATTCGGGTTCTCTGTTTATTTTTTAATTGGGTTGATTTTTAGTGTTGAGTTGTATAAATTCTTCATATATTTTGGATATTATCCCTTACCATATATATCATTTGCAAATATCTTTTCCCATTCAATAGGTTACCTTTTCATTTCATTGATGGTTTTCTTTGCTGTGCAAAAGCTTTTTGTTTTGGGATAGTCTAAGTAGCATTTTTGCTTTTGTTCTCCTTGCTTGAGGAGACATATAGAAAAATGTTGCTAATGCTTCCATCTTCTGCATTTTTAATTGTAAGTTCATTTAAGACTTGGAACAATGCCATATGTTCATTATTTTGACATGAGATCAAGGACAAGCTGTTCGTATTATTACTGTCAGAATAAAACTCTAGACTTCCTTTTCTATCACTCGAATTTGGACCCAATAGAATCTGAGCTCAAATTTGAGGTCTGTGCCTTAGAACTCTTTGATTTGTAGCTACCTCCTCATCTGAAAAATGGGGATAGTTAATACCTTTTACCATAACCAGTTTGGTTATGTCAGTAGCTGCAATATGGTACTTGGTAGCTATTTGATTTATTGTAGTTTTCATATTAATTAAGAAAGAATTTAGTTCCTTTCAGGGCTTCAAGACTTGGGAGAAGGAAAGGGATATAGAATGATGGGTAACAGTTTCTCATTGTGTAGGAGAATCAACTGCAATTAGTGTTGGGGAGAAAAACGTTCACCCTCTCTTAGGAAAAACTAAAGAGGAATTTTTTTTGTAGAGAAGGATTCTTAATAATCATAAATTGAGAATGAAGCATTTATTGTGTTTCAGTGTGAAATTGCCTGTATTTCAGACTCTAGACAATCCAAGAAAATTTTTCTTGACACTGGGTTTACTCAAGAGTTGAAGCTCTTAAAACTACTTTTAAAAGTTACTAAGGAGGGGCGCCTGGGTGGCTCAGTGGGTTAAAGCCTCTGCCTTCGGCTCAGGTCATGATCTCAGGGTCCTGGGATCGAGCCCCGTATCGCAACCTCCCTGTTCTGCAGGGAGCCTGCTTCCCCCTCTCTGTCTGCCTGTCTCTCTGCCTACTTGTCATCTCTCTCTCTCTCTGTCAAATAAATAAATAAAATTTTTAAAAAATTACTAAGGAAATAAAATTAACTTTTAGGCTCCTGAATATCACATAATTTATGCATAGGCAAAATTATTTTACTCAGCACTTCAGTAATTGGTTTCTTCTTGAAGAGTTTAGAACTAGTTCATTAAAGAATTCGAAATTTTAAAACTATTTTTAGCTGTCATACTTTAAATATGTAGAAAAGAAATGCAACGCCTATGGAATATCTTGTCCTCATCAGGTGATACAACATACTAATTATTCAGGAACATATTATTCAAAATGTTATACTTCTGAGGTTTGCTAATAAGCAGATTCTGTACACAAGTAAATTGTTGCTATATATATATAAGATTTTCCTTCAGAGCCAGGACAGTCAAAATTTCAGTTGTATTTCTTTATGCTTATATCTTCATTTGAACAAGTCAACAAACATATTCCATAAGCTTGAGTATCAAACCCAGTCACAAGGTTTGGCCACACATTTGGCTATCTTCATCAATTAAATTCACTTCGAAAGAGAAGTAGGTACCAATCCTGAAGCTATTTGAAAGTGTGTAGTGTGTTCTAGAAATATTTCTAAAAGTGAATTAAGAAATATTTTGAACAGTGGAAATGCCATTGGAATGAATCCTCAAAAAATGACAATTTTGAAGGAGATAATAGCCATTTTGATGAAGAAATTCTAATATGTTTAAACATTGATTCTCCTTTATACCCACAATTCATATTGATTGGCAACACATTTTTCTACAACTCTATCACTCTAACTTCTCAGGCCCCCATGTCTTTTTGAACTATTCTGTTCTCTTGTTGTTTGAGCCAAACACTTGAGGGTAAAGAAGCCTGATGAAATAAAATTAGATTATGGCATGGTTTTGGAATATGGTCACAGTGTTATTCCATTCTTGTGCTAACTATCTTCTGGATTTCTGAATAGCTCTGTCATGCTTTCATACCCTCTCCAAATAGTTTGGAGAGGACTGGCATAATTTTTGTCCATGAATAGCTATCACTTGCTTGTTGAGACTATGATATTTTGTTCTGGTTTTCCTGGTTTTCCAAAAGTTTGATGAGATGGTAGAATCTATGCAGTGAATGTTTCTATTGCTTGAATTACTTTTATATCTTAATATAAATGATAAAATTTCAAAAAAGACTCCAAACGTAGACCCCACCATTGTGATTTGATTATTCCCATTTTTTTCTCGTTGAGCAGACTCTTTCTTTTTTTTTTTTTCATTTCCTCTTCTTCCTCTTCCCCACCTCTACCTTCTCCTCATCGTCCTCTTTTTTTTCCAGTTGAGGTATACTTGATATTTAACATTATATTCATTTCAGGGGTTAGCATCTGGATTTTACATTTAGATATATTAATAAAGAATCACCCCAATAAATATAGTTAACATCCATCATCACATATAGCTAATGTTTTTCCTCTTCTGTTTCTTCTCATTTTCTCTTTCTCTTTCTTTATATTTATGTCACATGACCATAGCTAGTTGAAAGAGAAAAATGAGTATTTAGTTGGTCCAAATAACTAAGTCAGGATTCTCTTGGAAAAAAAGAAGGGAATGGATGATGAATGTTGAACAAAATACTGAGTGTGCTACATACATTATGTTCACCATACTGTCCTTATCCTTACTTGTTTTTTTCTCCTGAAGCTCTGACTTAGTGTCTAGAATAATGCTTAGAACATAGTAAGAATTCAGGAAATGTTTGTAAAATTTTAAAATGTAAATACTAATAATTTCATATGGTTTTGTTTTCTCTGATATACTTCCAAAGCTAGGTTTGTAAAGTAATAGACAATGAAAGAAAATGCAGAGAAAGCAATCTAAAACTCTGTGCTTATTTGGAAAAATCTTATTCAGTTATTCTACCTTGCTTGATGTGTATCATTTAGCTTCACAGGACTACTATAATATTTAGTAAAACCATTCATAAATGTTAGCATAGAACTTGCTATGTCACCCTTTTTATATAATGCTAAGTAAGTAATCTACTCTAAGCAATGAAAAGGAAGAATAGCTGAAATATTTCATTGTACAAACTAAAGAACAATCAAGACTGAGAACATCAAGAGTGAAGACCAGCAGTGTTTTAGAATAATAATATCTATAAGATCTCTTGTCCAGAAAAGACAATTCAGAGTATATTATACAATATACATAGATGAGTCTGTATGTTTCAAATTGTGCATTCATAGACAAACTAGTTTCTAGGATCCTGATATATGGGGAGATAGAGAAACAAAAGAAAATGCCAACATATTAAAACAGCTATCTAGAAATCCATACCTCTGTCTGCTTCACATCCCACTATTGCATCTAATTATGTCACAATTAATAAGAAAAGCCTTTTATTTTCAATATGACATGTCCCTGGGACAATCATAAAGCTCAAGGAGATCTATAAGGAGCAATAGGCCTGCCCAGCACTCACAGATGACAGAATTATAAATGATGCTGAATTTCATTAAGTTGTTGGTATTTAGTAAACAACAGAATTATCATCTATTTCCTTTCCATTAATATCTGCCAAAGGAGAGAAAGTTGCTATTTTAGTCCATACAGAGGTCTATTTTCTTACCAATTATTCTTTTTTAAAATAACTAAGGCACAAAGTAGTAGTGTTGAATTTTTATTTATGTCTTTTTTCATGTTGTGCAGTAGTTAATGATAACAAAATGTCTTGATTTTGCCCAAGGTAGTTATGATTGAAAAATATAAGAAAAATTACTTTAATTAGATAATGTCTCTATTAGAGTTTAGTTAAATGAGGATTTTAAGATATAATTTTTTTTTTCCAGTTCTCTAGAATGTAAACAGCTAAGAAAACGGGAGCCATATACAATTTTTGGTTTAGGTCCTCAAGGGTAACAGATGTCTAGAAATGAATTCTTGAGTATTCATTTTGTTATAGCCTGAGAATATCAGCTGAGCATAACATGGCCCAGTGTCTTTAGATCTGGCCTCTAATCTATCAGGGTAAGAATGACAGGAAGAGACTGAGATAGAAGTAGAGTAGAATAGGAAAATCAACTTATCCTACCAGCCAAACCCCAGTGACAAGATACATGACAATCTATGGTACTGTCCAGGCAAAGAGTCACTAAATAGTTGGAGTCCCATGATAAAGTAGGAGAGTCTCTTAACAGGGAGCAGAGAATAGTAAGGAAAACAATGACTTAAGTGATACTTAATCATGTCAGGAACAAAGTCCTAATCACTGGATCATGATCCCTTTTACTATAAAGTTCACCTCAGACCTATCCATGGTTGTAGGTATGAGGAAAGTCACCAGAACGAAAACTCGGGAAAGGAACTATAGATCAAGCATAGTTACCTGAAGCACCGGGTGTGAACTTCTCTGGAACCAGAAACAAATACAATTGATCTGACTTTGCAAAGGTGATAAAACTGCCAAAAATACTCTGTACTTCCTCATGCCAAACCAAACATACATATAATGCTTTTTCTTTGGGCCATCATTTCCTCTTGAACTACCATCATTCTTCTTTTTACTCTCTCTCTAAATGTTTCAATTCATTGAAATCTAATTTAGACTGTAATTTTTACTTACCGATATCTCTAATCCCTTGATAATTCTCGTCTCTGGTGGCTTCGGTGTTTATCTTGAAGCATGGTCATTGTAGAATACTCCCATCTTATTGAAATTAGCTTCTTTCTGAGCATCTCTGTACAATTTTTTTCTAGTTCTCCTTTCATCCTCGTTACTCTTCTACTGTATCGTTCATTGGCCCATTTCCTATATTTCTAATGTTCTCCCCAGAGTTTTGACTTTGGTAGTTTTCTTCTATCCCTGTAGAATCTCACTGGGGAAATTTGTTTGTTTTTATATTATGGAGTAACTTTTACTTGAGATTCTTCCTGTCTTAATTAATTTGAGACCTCAAAAAGACAAGAACTAACAAATAGTTCTCAAGTACCCCATATTTGAAAATATAGTTCTGCACCACTTATTTAAAATGGGCAATTTTGTGGTCAAAAATTTAATTTAAGCTATTAATTTGTCAGATTCCTGAAGGATATACAAGTGTTGAAGTTGAAGAGGGAAAGTGAAATAGAGAGTTTCTTTGGTGAGTCCCACTGGAAAGCTGTTGGATTCCCTCTACTTAATGGAAGAGGGTAGGGTCAGCTTTCCCTTATCATAAGTCTCCAGTGCCTAAAATTTGTCTGATCAAGTCTTCAGGAACAGATGTACATATTGAATGCCTGAGATTTTTCAAGACTAGAATAGTGTCAATATAGACAAGTGGCTACATTGGGAGCCACTGTGATTTCTCAGAGAGTAAGGTTTGGCTGTATTATTTCTCAAGGCCTGAAGAGTAAGGCAACCTCACTAGGAAAGCCTGTAGTGTACTAAAGGCTAGAGGTGTTCAGTCATTTGTAGAATTTGAGGAGGGTATGGAAAATAGCCAACCAGAAGAGAGCATTGCCTGTAACAAGGAAGCTATGGTCAGATGTTCTTGGAAGGGGGATCTTTAAGGAATAACATGGAACTATCCATGACACTCAACTTGAAACATGCTCCAAGCCCTGAAAGCACAAATGCCAGCTTACTGTTATCAAGTAAGACATTTATGGTCTCTTCTCCTCCCCTTTCTTCCTCCAAATCCTGGGTGAGAGTGTGAAGGAGGAAGAAAAGTGCAAAATAAGTAAATACAACAAATCCGCCCCAACTAGGGGAGAAGATGAGATCCGCAATTGAATGAAAGCCAGAATTAAAAAAAAAAAAAAAGAAAGAAAGCCAGAATTCAAGACCAGTCATTGTATGTAGTGCACTGAGACTATTCTTGAAACTACAAAATGGCCAGAGGATTTTTACTAGTAAAGAATGATCTAGAGAGGGATTTGTTGGAGATTTCATCTAATGGGCAGGAAAGTGGTTTACTGTGAGAGTTTTAAGAAATGGGGGGATAAAAGTTATTTTCTGCTTGTTAATAATGAAGTCTGATGTACTGATGTGAATGATTATACTCATGACTCAACACTCCATCTTCAGCCCTCATCTCTCTTAAGACTCATATTTCTAGCTTTGTTGAATCTTAATCTGTTAGTCTCTGTATTTACAGATACCTTAACCTGGCCTATTCAAAATCAAATTCTTCTCTATAAAGCATGTTTATTTTCCTTTATTCTCTTTCAGTAATAAGAACATTAAAATCTATGCAGCCAAATTGGTGTGACTCCTATTTGTGCCATATTCCTGACATTCAATTCAAGTACTTCTTTTCTGCCTCCTGAACAAATTTTACTTCTGACTCTTTCTTCTTCCTGCCAGTGCACTGACTGAATCTATCAATCAACATTATTTGTCTAGACTTGTGAAATATTCCCTTATCTGTCTCTCTACCTTTAATCAAATCATAGTTTATCTACCAAATCACCTCTCTAGTTCCATCTTTTTAAAAACAAATGTGATTATTTTTGCCTGTGCATTTTGCACAAGATTTTCCCACAATTAAATTCTTTCTTCTGCTGGAGAACTCTTAAAATCATTCAACAAGTAATCATCAGTTTCTGTGTGATGCATATGGTAAGTCCCCAACTTTTTTTCTCAATCACATCACCTTGTATGAACAGCTATTTTAACATGATTCACACTGAATTGTGATTACCTGTTGTTACTACCCCTCCTCTCTCCAGAGGGTAAGCTCCTTAAGTATAGGAATCATCTTTCAATCTTTTTCTTGTCCCAATGTCTGGTTGTTAGATGAATGAACCTAATTATGGGCTCCCATATGTAGTGCTAGACATTCTTACTCTACTTTTTGCTTAAACTAGAGCTAATCCTAAAAACTGGAGGTAAAGTTGAGCTTTTATATTTCCTCCATTTGACACCTGTTAGGAATGGGTAGGTGAGAGAGATGAAGGAGGCAAGGGCTAGAAACCAGTCCGATCTTAATAGGCACTGGGATTCAGCAAAACTAAAAGCCATTCATTCATTTCAGTTTTGTTTTTCCCTTTCCTATTTTATCCTTGGGGTACTTAAAACTAGAGTTATTAATTTAACACATTGTTATGTAATCGTTATAATTCACTGTTGTTCATTTGATTGTTGAAATATCCTTGCTGTTTATTAATATAAATATTTGGCATTATAATCTTGTTGCTCTATGTTAGTATTCTTTCAGTTCTTGACAATACTCAGAACACTCAATAAGATTAAATAGCCAGGTTGGACTGAGAAGCTGAATGCTGTTATCTCTAGAAATTGAGCATGGACTGCAACCAAGAAAAGATACACCAAAAAAGGCAATAATTCTGCTTATTATCCAAACACAAATGTAATGGCTTTTTGTAATAACTCTTACAGCGTTCATTTGGGATAGCTCTATAAAGAAATTGATTTGTGTATTTGCTAGAGGTGACATCTAGAAATGAAGCACTATATGGAGCAAGATAGAGCATGGGAGTGATTTTCTGTGTATCTATATCTATTTATGTATCTCACACTTAAAGCGTTTTAATAAATATATGCCTCCCTGATTAAACAGTTAGCCCCAACACTAGGGATTATCTAATAATATAATTCCTGATGTGTGATTAGATTATAATTTCTAGAATTTTAGTCAGAATT
>JAPYYJ010004000.1:0-10898 GCA_028533885.1 Nasua narica
TGGACTCTGGATTTGATCTAAATGAGATAAGAAGTCTCAGAGGGATTTTTTGTTTTTAATCTTTTAACTTTGGAATCCTTCTAGAGGAGTTTGGGTAGAGAAATATCATGACCTGACCTGTTTATTACCAGGGACTTCCTAGCTGCTGGATTGAAAAGAGACAGAAGTGAGGCATATTGCAAACAGAAAGGCCAGTTAGGGGGATTTTCCAATGACCCAGATGGGAAACAACAGTGGTCTGGACAAGAATGGACATGGTGGGTAGGGGGAGATGCCCAGTATATTTTAAAGGTAAAGTTCATAGGATTTATTGACTGAATGGATTTTGAGTAGAAGAGAAAAAGAGGGAGTCTACAAGATGTTTTGATGGAAACAATTGGGAAGGATGGAACTATCATTCATAGAAAGGGGAGAGACCGTGGGCATTGTCAGTGAGGAAGATCAGGAACTCAGCACTGGAAAGGTTCACTTTGCTGTGCCTTCTGGACATCTAGGCTAAAATGTCATGTGGACAGTTAAAGCCTGGAGTTGAAGGGAAAGATGGGGGTTAGAGCTCTTAGTTTACCAATCATCAGCATGGAGATGGTGTTTAAAGTCAGAAGCCTGGGTGAGCTCAACAAGGGAGTGAGCAGAGATAGACCCAGAAGAAAGGTCCAATCACTGAGTCCTGGGTACTCGACTAGGTAGAGGTCATAGAGGGAAAGGGGAATCAATCAGTGAGTGGAGAAGGAAAAAGAGAAACCAAATGAATAATGTGTTTCAAGGACGGTGTGCAAACTCTCTGCAATTAAGACAATAATGAGAAGCTGAAAAATGACTATTATAGTAATACGAAAGTGTCCCCCACCTTTTTAAAAACACTTTTGGTGAAGCAGTAGGTAAGAAAATCTGATTAGAAAAAGCACTAGAGATAAGGAGGAAAGAAATCGAAGACAGTAAATATAAAACATCTTTTCCTAGAATTTTTTTTTCTGTAAAGGAGAACAGAGAAACAAGGTGTAATAGCTGGACAGAGAGATAAGACTTAGAAAGGCAGAGATTCCTGGTGTTTTGTTGTTGCTGTTTTTAATTTTCTTTTTTTTAGGTTTAGTTCATATGCTACTGGAAAGGAAAGTGATGGATTAAATTGATGCCGTAGGAGTCAAGGAGCAGAAGTAGTAGTACAGTGTCCTTGAGTATGTGGAAGGAGATGGGAGTGAATGCACCAAGGGAGAAGTTGACTTTAGCTGTGAACCAAGGTGGTTCATCCATAGCTCAGAGGAAAAGGCCACATGGATGGTACAGATGTAGGCAGGTGGTAAGTGTGGGGAAACTAGAAGAAGTTCTTGACAGTTTCTTTTTCCTCTGTGAAATAGAAAGCTAAGTCAGAATGGAAAGTGAGAATCGAGGGTGATATACAGGAGATTTGAGCTGAGAAAAGGAGGTTTTTATTCTCTTCACATTGTATTTTTAAAATTTTTTAAAAAGATTTCATTTATTTATTTGAGAGAGAGCACAAGCAGTGGGAAGGGCGGAGGGAAAGGGAGAAGCAGATTCCCTGGACGTGGGGCTGGATCCCAACATCCTGGGATCCTGCCCTGAGCTGCAGGAAGGCAGACATTTAACCGACTGAGCCACCCAGGGGCGCCAGAAAAGGAGGTTTTGAAAAGATTTGCCAAGGAGAATGGGGGATGGCTGGGTGGACTAGGCAGATAGGGTAAGGCTGTGGTCAGTGTCAACCCCAACTTAAGACACTGGTCATGACCTTAAAATGAAACTCCTGAACTTGGGTATGAGTTCATCTTCAGCCACAGTCAGCTGTGAATGTACGGTAGCTGGGAAGCTGGAGAGTTCGATTTAACTGGGGAGTAACTTTAACCAGGGGGAGTCAGCTTCTGATTTCGTCAGTTCAACTGGTGTAAAAGGATATTTTATGGTTTTAACATGCAGTTCCCTAATTTTTTTAAATACACTTTGTAGGCTTTGAGGTTCCTCTATCATAAAATACCTGGTCAGACTCTGCCCATTTTTTTTTCTATTGAGGTCTCTGTCATGTTCCCATTGATGTGTGGGAGTTCCTTGCATGTTCTAGATATTATTCCCTTGTCTGTGTTAGTCATAACTAATGTCTTTCCCAACCTATCACCTGCGTCTTACCTTTAATCATGGTGTCCTTTGTTGAATAGAGCCTGATGTTAATGTAATCAAATATATCTTATTTTATAATTATTCCTACTTGATATATGCTTTTGGGGTATCATTTCAAATATCTTTCTCTACTTCTGGGTCACATAGATATTCTCCTACATCATCTTCCGTGGACTTTATGTCTTTGTCACCACAGGAAAGTTTAAATCATCTTGAGGCTGCTTTGTATGTGGTGTTTAGTTTTGTTTTTCTACAATAATGATGCAGTTTTCCTAATGCCACCACTAAGTAATTTCTCCTCAGTGGTGTGTGGTGTCCCCATTTTATCAGTTATTAAGTTCCCACTTATGTACTGGTCTCTTTCGGAGTTCTAAGTTAAAATTCATTAGCATATTTATCTGTTTTTGTGCCCAAAAAACACACTAGAAATTCTTGACAGGCCCATCTCACATTTTAACAAATATGCTAATACATGTCCACCATGCATGAGATCAGATGAGAAACGCTCACCCTGCTAAATTTTATCCAAGACCTCACTTTAAGAGGCCAATAAATATTAAAAATAGAGAAAGGAAAACAAAGAATTACTGATCAAAAGAATGCTCCAGCATTACTCATTTATTCACTCATTCACTCGCTCATACAGCAAATACTTACTTGGTGTCTATGGGCGGGGATTTAGGATGGATAGAGCTGGAGATGCAATGTTGAGCCTGAAAAAGTAAGTTGCTGAAGTCATGAAACCGTACATGAGTCTTCGATGAGAAACAAACATTAGTCAAATAATTATCCAAACAAATTTAACATTGTAATTGTGACAATACTCTAAACAAGTTTAATGAGGAAGGCTTGGCTTCGTAGACAGATTTGACCTGGTAGAGGAGAAAATTAAAGGTAATATTTGTAGGGGGGACAGGAGGTAACCAGGCTGGAGAGATGGAAGAAAGTTCCAGGTAGTGGAAAGAGCACATGCAAAGCACCTATGGTAGAAAGGGCCTAAGTGCAAAGGTCTGAAAAAAATTCAGATGTGTTTGTGTGTCAGTATTTAGAAGTCAGAGCAGAAGGAGCTAGCCACAGAGCATGCGTGGGCACAGCCAGCAAGGGAAGAAGAAAACAGGACCCATTGCTGTCAGAGAAGCCGGGAGCAAGTATGTTCTAGGCTAGGCTATCTCACAGAACACTGCATTTCTTGTCTCTTGGTCCTTTTAAGGAGTGGATAACATTTCATAATCCATGAACAGATTTAACTCGTGATGTTTATATCAGTGTTTTTTTTTTATCCTTATATAATGATGTTTATATATCATTTCGTACTTAACTTGAGATTAATCTTCTCTTTTCTTTTACAAAGAAGTCAGCAGGATGCATGTATCTCAAAGGAGCGTCCTTCTTGTCCTACCCAGTTATTTTATTTTTCACTACATGCTTCCCTGCCTTGTTCACCACAGCACTCCTAATGCCTAGAACAATGCCTGAGACATAGTAGGTTCTCAGTAAATACTTGTCAAATGAGTTGATTAGAGAGGCAAACAAATGAACATTTTGTAGTTTTACATTTTTGTATATTTGTTCATAGCACTCCTGAGAGTGTGTATCAGTGACATCTATTAAATGTGGGACAGGTGTCATGGACGGTCTCTGGTCATGTTCAACACAATTGCCTCCAAATTCTCTCATTGGTTAGTTTCTACTGAGGGTTTATTAAGTCAAAAGTACTGTAATAAGAATTGATTTGTAATTTATTTCACACTCCATCCCATATTTAGTTCAAAAATATGCTTTGAAACGTCATGGAAATTGAGTTTAATTAGTGCAATATGCTTTATTGAGGCCAATTTTGAAAAGAGAACATCAAAGAAATATGGACAGCCTTAAAAAAATAAAAATTTTATTTATTAGACAATAACACCTACAAAACTTTTCTCCCATTATATATAAAAAGATTCTTTTTAAGAAAAAAGTGGTCTAAATTTTTAGAAAGGGCACCACTAGCACAGACTGTGGCATCTACTTGATCCGTTTGGGTCAGACCAGGTCTGGCGTTCATGTTGAGGGGAAGGGGTTTGAGAGACTGAGCCGTGGGGTTCAGCCCTAGACCGGGGTCTGAGGTGGGTCCTGGAAGAACAGGAACCAGGGAACTGTGGTAGAGGTGGGGTTGGATGGGGGTAGGGGTGGGTTGTGGGGATATGGTAGCACGAGAGGGATACCCAAACTAATTAGCACTTAGGGAGCACTTAGAACATCCTAAGTGTTTCCTGTGCCTTTGGGTTCCATTCTGTGTCCCTACCCCATCCCAAGATAGATTTGCCTTGAGAGTCACCTATGCATGTTGACCCTCCTCCCCAGGCTCCAGTGGTGGGAGGACTGGCAGAAATCATACAGTTCAGGAAAAGCTGTCTCCAGGTACTTCAGTGAGTAACTGGGACCTTATGGTCACCCTTAACATGCTTGCTTTCTGGTTTTTGAAATTCGAAGGCTGTGAAGCTAGGAAGCTAGGCGCCATGGATGTGCCGCCCTGAATGTGGGGTGGCTGTTTGTTCATCTTCTTAAGAACAACTCCAATTCTGATTTCCCGTGAGGAGACAAACATCCATTTCCGGCTAACCGTTCCCAAAAATCAGCCCCCAGAAGTCTAAGTAGTTTAATTTTATAAGTAGAAGTTAACAACACACAGCATTACTTTACATTACTTAAATGGGACTTCAAGTGAGGGGTGTGGCAGAGGGAGAAGGAGACTCCCCTCTGAGCAGGGAGCATATGGTTGGGGGCTCCACCCCAGGACCCTGAGATCATTAGCCAAAGGAAGAGGCTTAACCTATTGAGCCACCCAGGTGCCTCCCAAAAGACATTCTTACAGAAAAATTCTTCTACATCCATTTCATTTTTTTTCAAATTTATACCTGATATTTCAAAAATGTATTATAAATGAATCCATTTCAGTGACCTTATAGTTTAATGTAAATATATTAAATAAATTAGGCCACTTGTTTAGAGGAAGTACCTTATATTTCATTTCTTTGTTTTTTTAAAAAAAGTCACAATACCCCCATCACCATTTTAATAGCCTCAATTAGGTAATTTGTGTGAAAGATGAAAATAAATATCTAAAATGAATTCTTTTCAGATTGCTCTTCCACCCTTTTCTGGAATGAGGAAAAATGTAAGCTACCCTTAAGGCATTAAGGGTTGAAGGGTAGGTAAGAGTTTGGAAATGTCCTATTGTCAAGGACTATGATGATAGCCTGAGTACATTCCTAGAACCTGAAACTAGCTTGTTTCTCTATCCTCTGGAGAGCTTCGTGCTGGAGATCATGATGTCATTAGTATAGGATGAGGTGTGTTTATGAAATCATGGCTGGAAAAATATGAGGGTTAATAAATATGGAAACAGAAGCATGTCAGCTATAGTCTCATGCTGATGACCCGGGCTTATTTTACTAGCAAAGGTTCAATGATACATTTTGTGGCTATGGAAATAACAGAACAACTCATTATGGGTCATTCATTAAGAAAATAGAGCATGGGACTTAATACGTAGAAGGCAAGCCATGTAGTGTTCAACATTACTTTTGAGTTTAACTATATGGTCAATATTATAATAATTTTGGCTCTGTGTATAATGGTATAGGATGGTCCATGTTTTTAGGAACCGAATGGTGTGACATGGTTGGCTTTTCAAACAGGTTTCTCCAAACATCCCAGAGGAGACACAGCAGACGAAATGGAACAGACCAGTTTCTCCTTTGTGGTCAGACTTCCCTGGTTTAAGCCAGTAGTTGAAAAGAGGTGCTGGAGGATGAGTCACAGTGCCCTGTCATTGTTCTCTGGAGAGGGCAAGCAAACTGCTTTCATATTTTAATCTTCCAGGTTAAGGCCGGAAGTAATTCATCTAGTTAAAGGACATTGCAAATCAAACATAAACTGTCTCCCATTCTTTTCTTTTTCTTAAGGCATTCTGGTTTTGGTGGTAGGAAAGGAAGAGAAAAATCTCCAGTAAATGTCCAGGAGTTCAATTTAGGAGACAGGTATAAGAAGGTCAGTGGATGGCTTTAATTTGGGACAAGGGATGGTCTTGGAGAACAGCGGTAGCGCACATTTAGTTAACGTCTTGGATCGGAAGGGATGGGTTTTCTGTTGTAACTTACCCTCGATGTTGTTACTTTTTTGTAGCCGGGATCCCTTAATTGATTAATTAATGTCTTCAATTTATGGTAATTTTCTTACATCACTGCTATATTGGCCATGACATTTCTAAAAACAAAGACAAGACCACCCTCTTCCCTTCCTCCTCCCCGCCCCAAGAAAGGGTGTCACAGAGGAAAACCCTGTCGGAACTGCACTTGGATCTCTGCAGTAAATTTACTCCAGCAGAGTTCCTGGAGTTTCTCTCCAGCAGGTAGGCCTCACGCAGCTGGGACAGGAAACCCCACCTGTCCAGCGCCGGCGGTGTCTGACCTCGGAGCCGGGGGCCGAGAGGGCAGAGCGCGGGGCGGAGCCGGGGCGCGGGAGCGCGCCCAGGCCCGCGCCCCCTTCCCGCGGCCCGCCGCGCCCGGGGAGTGAGTCTTTGTACAGTCAGGGCTTCTGCTGGGCAGGGCCAGCGGCTAATCTTCCAGGCGGACACCGGGGCGGGGGAGGGGGGCGAGATGGGGCATATAGGTGGCGTCGGCTGCTGAGAAACACCTAGCGCAGGTAAAAGGGTGGCGGCGAGAGGGAGTTCCCACCTGTTGCGCCCTTAAAGAAATGAAGACTTGAGAAAGGAGGGGCCGATCGGTGTCTTTTGGACGCACCTGGAGCCCCACCCTCGGCCAGAGGAAAAGCCCCTTGGGTGCGAGGCCGGCGCTTCAGAGAAAGCCAGAGGAAAAGCGCCTCTCCCCGCTCGCCACCTCCAGCGCCTTGCTCTCGTCCTGCGGGCCGGCCGAGCCTGCACTCCGGCCGCCGCCTTTGGTCCCGCCGAGCCTTCCCACCCCGGCCTCCGGGCGCCTCTCCGGCGACCTGTCCCCCTGTGCTCCCATGGCGCCCGCGCGCCCCGCACGCTCCCGGAGCGGAGCCCTGTGCCGGCAACTGCTGCTGACCCTCACGGTGAGTGGCTGTCCGGCCGCCGGCTCCCGGGAGGGGGCTCCGCTCGGTGTGGGAGCGGGGGGAAACTCTGGGGGCGGGGGTGGGTGAGGGTGGCGGGCAAAGCGGAGGTTAATCGGCCGCCGGCCGGCAGAACGAATGGAGTTGGTGGAATGGGGGAAGGTTGCCAGAAAGAGGTTCGCGACCTGGGCCCCGCGCTCCCGAAGGGGAGGAGTAGGGTGGCATCCGTAGATGTAATCAGCGCAGGCAGATAGAGACGCAGACGCCAACTGCAAACGCCCATCCAAAACCGTGGCCTCCGGGGACGAGCGGGGAGCGGGGCTCCTCGGATCCTCTGCCATTTCCCGGGAAGGTGTCCTCTTCTGCCTCGGTGCTGGTTCCGGCCACCGCGAAGGGGAGCGCTGCGCGGACGGGACGGAAAGTGCTCGCCCTTGGGTCAAAGGGAGAGGATTACGCGCCTGTGTGTGTGTGTGTGTGTGTGTGTGTGTGTGTAGAGGAGTGGTCTCGACACTCGCGCCCGGAAACGGTAGATGGGCGGGCCCTAGGTGACCCTCTGTATGGTGCCCATTGTTTGTCAGCGTGTGCGGTTGCCACCTCCTTGATCTTTAGGGAAATGTTCGTCCAGATCTTTTGGGCACGGAGGCATCTGGATTCTTCTCTTATGCCCTCTCAGTCTAACTTCTTTCCCACTTTAAAGAACACAGTAGCAATGTGTTCACTCCGCAAACCTGGGAGTGAGAAGAGGTGGCTTTACTTGGAGAGGGACAGTTCCCCATGGCCGGGGGTGGGGCGGGACAAGGCAGAAGGTACAGGAATTCAATGCCAATGGAGAGCCCCTGGGAGAGTTTGGGATCAGAGGTTTCCCGGACTGGACTTACTGAGTCTCCCAGGAAGAGAAAATTTAAGTACACCAGATGCTAGAAAGTGCTCAAGCCGGTAGTGGCCTTTCTCGTTGAGCCCCAGGCTTTGGAGCTCAAGTTCCCTGAAGGACAAGGGGACAGACGTGGAGAAGAGACAGCAGAAAGATTCCTTCTGGGAGTGCTGGAACTGGTGGCATGAAATATTCGGATAATTTCACTTCTCATCCGCTCTTAGTTTCCAGTGAATTCCTTAAATTTTTACCTCATGAAATTATAGTACTGTCATTCCAATGTCTTTCTCTAGGAATTCTTTTTCTTTTTCTTTTTCTTTTTTTTCTTTCTTTTTTTTCTTTCTCTAGGAATTCTATGGACTTAAATTCCCAGGGCACATCAGTATCATAGAAAGAGCCTGGTGCACAGCAATTAATATTTTACAGTTGAGGAAACCAAGAATGGAATAAATAACGGTCACAACATCGTATGTAGTTGATGACAAAGAAATGGCTTTCGTTAGATTCCTAATAAAGTTGCCGCTTCTTTTTAAAGCACTGGCCATTACTCTTTGAAGGAAAAGGGATAATTAAGCATGGACAATAATAAGTATGGGCAATAAATAGCACCGATATGCCTATGCTTACACACAAAACTTTCTGTGTGCTCTCACATCCTTTCTAGAAGAAAGACGATAAAGTGAAAAAACTAAAGGTGACTTTTCTTAGTTTCAGAGCTGGATTGGCCAGAAATGGGATAGAAAAAAAAGGTTTGGCTCTGGCTTCGCCCCACATCCTGCTACATTCTTGCTGGAAGGCGTGGCGTGAATCCTTCTAGTTGTTCTGGTGTCCCTGTCGGGACAAAGTCCTGCCGGCCTCAGGTGGTTCTTATGCTGTGAGCCTCAAGTGTGATGAGTGTGTAAAGAGCATCTGAGTAGAAGGTATTATTAAGTAAGAGTGAATAATTCCTATTCACTGCGGGAACACCCTTTACATTTCCTCCTCTCCATGCACCAATTAATCCTTCACCATTCCACAAATCAGCTTCTCTCTGCTTCCTAATACAGTCTTACCTCACATGCATCTTAGCCACTTGAACTCTGGTTTCTACCTACACACCTAATGAGGCTGCTCACTCTCTAAGGTCAAAAGGGATCTCCACTGCTAAATATAAACAGTTCCTTATCCAATTCCACCTTGTAGCTTGGGCCTTTATTGAAATTCACTCCCCTTTTTTCTTTTGACCTTCCTGCCCCTGACTCCTCAGAATCAGACTCCCTATTCTAGGTCGTCCATGAAATATCCTACAGGTGCCTCCTTATATGAAATTTATTTTGTTAGTTGGTATGTCTTCATTGAACAATACCTCTTTATATCTACCTAGTGTGATGTGGGACACAGCAGTTATTATCTTCTCAAACAATGTTGCTTTTCTTCTCACATCCTGTATTTCAGTGAATGACACTACCATCCACCTTGTTGCTCAGGTAGGGTGTCTGGAAGCTGCTCCCCTCCCCAAATCCATCATTAAGTCCCATTAAATCTACATTCAGAAATATCTTGTGGATATCTCTGCTTCTATCCATTGCCTCTGCTATTACTCTTTGCTATTACAGATAATGTCATAGTGAATAAACTTGTGTATATATGTCATTTCATGTATGGGCAGGTGTATGAATAGAATGGAATAGATTACCAGAAGTGGGATTGCCAAATACAAGTATAAATGACTCCGTACTTTTGGTAGATATTACCAGCTCCTTCACTCATCCATAAAGATTGTACATGGCTAGATGGAAAGCTATTTTATAATGGATGTCATATCACATCGTTGAGGATATATATGGAGTATTATATATATAATATATATTATACATAGCATACTAATATAGTATATTAGTTTATTATATTAATAACTAGAGTATTATAGTATAGTACTATGCTATGTATAATATACTATATTATATAGCATGTTATATTATATTGTATTATACTATATGTGCACAGTATGAGACGACTTGATCTAGGCAGTCATTTAGCAAAAGATAAGGTCGAACCAATAACTCATGCAGAACACAGAAAAGTCTAAACAGATGGAATTTAGTTTAAATGTAACTTAATACCACAGAATTAATAGGAGAAAATGTGGTGAATTCCTATTTAAGTTTGGAGTCAAGAAGGTCTATCTATAGTTCACATGGCTTAGATTTCAAAAGCCATTTATTAATATTGAGAAAACCAATTATATCAAATTATAATCATTAATATAAATATAGTATAAATATTATAAACAATATAAAGCAGTTATATTAAGGCACATACACACTTGCCCATGACAAAAAAACCCAAACCAAACAAAAATATTATAAGCAAAGTCAAAGGTAACTGAAATTGGAAGAAAAATTGCAGATCATATTTTTAGAAGGCTAATCTACCAGTATATAAAGAGCTCTAATAAATCAAATAGTCCAGCATGAAGGTGAATATGAAAAAGTCCCATAGAGTAATAAAAATGGCCCATAAAAATATTTCAGCCTCACTCATAATAAGAAAAGATGTAGTTAAACTTCAATAACGTGTTCCTCATTTGGCAAACATCCAAAAGTTTGACAACAAAACAGCATGAGCAAGAATGTGGTGAAATAGCTCCTATAAATTGTTGGTGAGTGTAACAAAGTTACAACATTTATGGACTGTATACAGTTACAACAAATGCAAACAGAAACTGTTTTACCTCTTCCTTTCCAATTTTTATGCATCTAATATCTTTCTGCCTATTCATATACAATACTGCAGTTTTAATTATGAGACTTCATAGAATTTTTAAATACATATTTAGGTCTAA
>JAPYYJ010004001.1:0-10897 GCA_028533885.1 Nasua narica
TTTTTTTTTTTTTTAAACAGGCATTCCCAAAGCAATCTTGTATAAATGGATCTGAAACACATGGCAGAGATGAAGGCTCTGAGTAGAGAGATGGAACCCAAGCAGAGTCCTGCCTGGATCATGGGCAAAGAATGCCAAAACCTTGGCCTGCGGCCCGCTGAGCTCCCTGAATCTAAGACTTGGACAGAAAACTTCCCCTTTCAGAATCCGCTAATTCTGATCATTTAGACACAGCCTCGGCTGACCTTGCCACGGGTGAAATGCTCTCTGGGTTAAAAGGCGGGACACGCGGTGCGCAGGCGAGCATGCTAGCTGGGAGGCCAGGGGAACTGGTTCACTCCCGACCCCACTTTATGACCTTGGACAAAAGGCACCCTCCTTCACCAGCCTCAATGGTCATCCTTGTAACAATGACAGGTGTGGGGTGAGAGGCTCTTCCAGTGTCATCTGATTCTAAGACTCTATGCTTTGTCACTTCCTTTGGGAAGTTCTCCCAATCCTCAAAGAATGTTTGTTGAATAGAACCGGTATCTGTGACATTAAAGCATGCTTCATCCACCAAAGGGAACAGACTGTTCTAGAGCACATTGGATGCACTCGTTCCCGCGCCCTGAGAAGCGCAGAGCATTTCAGTTTTCATTCAGGTTGGCTCATGGGGATTTTCATCTGTCTGTGGTTGGTTTGGGGTTTCTAACATTTCTACGGAACAGACAGTATTATCATAAGAAAGAGCGACCTGGGACACCCACCACGTGCTGGACTCCATGCCGGAGGGTCTGTGTGTACCCCGACAGGGGAGTGATGTAGGTCCATCATCTGGAAAACTGCAGCTCTCAGGGGATAAGGAACTTGCCCAAGGTGCCCCAGGCAGTGGCTGAGCAGGGAGGCTAAAACTCCACTCAGTATGATAGCATCTGGAGCTCACTCATCAGTCTAGTAAACAAAACCCTGTTAATGGGCATGCTATACATCTTTTCTTGCAGTGGACACTAACTTTCAAAAAAAAAAACTTTATTGAGCTGTAACTGATGTACAAAACTGTACGCGCCTGAACTGTACAACGTGGTGAACCTGGATCACCAGCATACAGCAGTGAGCCTATCACTACAGTCACGACCGCAGCAGACCCACCCCCCCAAACGTCCCCACGCGCCCCTCCCCTCTCTCCTCGCCAGGCAACCACCTCCCTGCTTTCTATCACAATAGATTACTTGGCACTGTCCTCAAATTTTATGCAAATGAAATCAGACGGTATATATGTATGTGTGTGTATATATATATATTTTTGGGGGGGGGGTTCTGGCTTTTTCCACTCAGTGTAATTATTTGGAGATTGATCCATGTTGTTGGGCTGACCAAGAATCCTTTCCTTTTTTATTGCTGGGTAGTGTTCCATTGTATGGATTCACCACATTTCGTGTACCTGCTCACCTGCTGGTGAGCATTTGGGTCATTTACAGCTTTTGGCTGTCACCAGTGAAGCCTTTGTGACCATGCTTGTACAGGGCTTTATATGTAAACATGCTTCCGTTTCTCTGGGGTAAGTACCTAGGAGTAGAATGGATGGGTCACAATCTAGGCACGTATTTAACTTTTTAAGAAGCTGCCGGGGTGCCTGGGTGGCTCGGTTGGTTAAGCGACTGCCTTCGGCTCGGGTCATGATCCCGGAGTCCCGGGATCGAGTCCCATATCGGACTCCCGGCTCTGCGGGAAGTCTGCCTCTCCCTCTGACCTTCTCCCCTCTCATTCTCAGTCTCTCTCTCTCTCTAATAAATAAATAAAATCTTTAAAAAAAAAAAAAGAAGCTGCCAAACTGTGCTCCAAAGTAGTAGTACCGTTTCATATTGCTGCCGCCTCACATCCTCACCAACACTCAAGATGATCAGTCTTTTCATTGTTAGGCACTCAAGTGTGTTTGAAGGCATATCATACTGTGATTTTATTTACTTGAGAGAGAGAGCACACACAAGCAGGAGGGAGGGGCAGCAGGAGGGAGAAGCAGACTCCCTGATGTGTAGACTTGGGGCTCCATCCCAGGATCCTGGGAATCATGACCTGAGCTGAAGACAGACCCATAAGTGACTAAGCTGCCCAGGCGCCCCTCTTACTGTGGTTTTATTTATTTATTTATTTATTTATTTATTTATTTATTTATAAATTTTTTTTTAAGATTTTATTTATTCATTTAACAGAGAGAGAACACAAGCAGGCAGAGAGGCAGGCAGAGGCAGAGAGAGGAGCAGGCTCCCTGCGGAGCAAGGAGCCCAATGCGGGACTCGATCCCAAGACGCTGGGATCATGACCTGAGCCAAAGGCAGTTGCTCAACCAACTGAGCCACCCAGGCATCCCTTACTGTGGTTTTAATTTTTATTTCTGCGATGACAAATGATGTCAAGCATCCTTTTGTTGCTTATTTTTTCTTTACATCTTTAACTATGATATGAAAACTTCATAAAATCGTGCCAGTTACCATTTATTAAATTGTTGCCCTCTTCCGGGACAGATAGGATGCTGTGAATTTTACATCCACATCCAGTCACCTTCGTAGCAACCTAATGAGGACAGCATTAAGACCCAGTACTACAGATGGGACCCTGAGCCTCCCTGAGGTCAGGTGACTTGCCCCAGGTCACGGTTAGTTAGCAGCTGAGCCAGGTTCCATTCCAGGCCTGTTCTATCCCCTGGAGGCTATGGATGTGCCTGTCACGGACAGGTCTCTCCCGAGCAAGGCTTGCAGTTTTATATCCCAGGCACTGACAGGACTCTGGAGCGGAACCAAACCGCGGCAACAACAACAAAAAGACAGACACTGCAGAGAAATGCAACATTGACGCTTTCTTGCCACTCACACAGCCAGTCTTATTTGCTAGGGACATAGGACAGTTTAGCCAAGATACACTGTGGCTGAGGCTCTGATCAATATATCAATACTGCATAACATTAAAAGCAAAACAGATATCTGGGAAGTAGTTAACTGAGAGCATCAAATCCAAAGACTGGCACAAGAACATCAACGTTTATGCTGTGCTGAAGAACCCTTTTAAGAGAACTTGATTTTTGCTCTTCAAAGGCAAGTGTATTTCCAGATGTCGACCGTTGGAGGCATGTCTGGAGTTTTCTGTAGCCCAAGGATTAAGTTCTAGCATTAAGGTGCAAGGGAAAGCTGAGCGGCCATGAGCAGGCTGGCAGCCTCTCTGGGCGGTCAGTGGCTCCTGGGGGGCTGTTCCCTTCTCGGGAATACGCCTTCTCATGTCAGGCTGTTGTTGTCCCTATTTAGGGGCCGGAAATGCCAAACGCAAGAGTGGCGGTAAACATGACAATATAATGAGGAGAGCTCTAGCTAAGTAGAAGAAATTTCCAGGCTGCGTTTTGATTTAAAATCTTGGCTTTGAACTGTGGTGTTGAAGTTGCATGACTACAGGATTATGCAGCCCTTCGAAGAACAGTAGTCACGCCTCCCGCCACCCTTGGTGATGCTCGACTCTCCTGCAGGGCCTCACCATGTGACATCACCTATATTGAGTTGCCTTGCGCCATCAGAATAAAGGCCAGGCTCCCTAGCGGCCCTCCTTCTTCCCGAGGCACCTCATCCTGCTCCATTTCCCTGGTGGACATCCTTTTCCAGAGCTTCCGTCCTTTTTCTCATGCCCCCTCCTCTGCCTGGGGAGTCTTTGCACACCCCCTCCCCTTTCCACATTTGGAAAACTCAATTCTCAGAGTCCGTTAGGAGGAAGGTCTCTTCTCTCCACACCCTTCCTCTGATGGTTCCCAGGTAGATATGGCCACCCCTTATCTGCATTCTCCCTGGCTGGGGTGCCTGCCTCCAGGGAGTTCCTTCTCCCACTACATACCTCCTCCAGTGTCTGCAGCAGCAAAGGGCTCATCTGTTTTCTCCTACCACCTAGCACTGCCCAATAGAAAGCAAACATATAGGGGTGCCTGAGTGACTCCATCGGTGATGCACTGGACTCTTGATTACGGCTCAGGTCATGATCTCAGGATCATGAGATCAAGCCTCGCATCAGGTTCCACACTCAGCGGGGAGTCGGCTTGAGATTCTCTTCCTTTCCCTCTGCCCCATCCCTGTTTGCATACTCTCTCTCTCTCTCTAAAATAAAATCTTTTTTTAAAAAGCAAACATATAAATATGGTAAAAACTTGTGCATATTAAATAACACAATAATATAGAGTGTAATAAAATAGAAGTAAAATAGAAAATTCCATTCTAGCCACATTTTAAGGCCCCAAGAGCAGCATGAAACTAATGGCTACTATATTGGAGAACACACATAAATGGCATTTCTGTCACTGCAGAAACTTCTGCTGAAAAATACCAGCCTAGGATATCTCTTTGGAGAAGTTTTCAATGGTGGTAAATCTGCTTCTTTAAGGTGTAATTGATTTCCCTAAATAAGGAAAAGACACTGGTTCTGCATCATGGGGAACAAGGAGAACATCAGGTTGCAAGATGTTACTTCTACCTGATGAGACATAGCTGACCATGTGGCTTATGAGCTCGCTCTGAAGGTCAATGCTGCCTCTTAAGAACCTTTCCCAATCTATTCTACTCATACCATTCATCGCCCAATATGACACCCTCCGCTCGAGTCCAACTGAAATAACTTGACTTCCCATGTTCCTGTGTAGCTGGAGATGCAGTTTCCTCCACTTGGAAGTTCTCAAGTTACCCTGCCTGACTCTGGTCATCCTTCAACACCGTGCAGGCCCCACCTCCCCGGACGCACCCTCCCATACAGAGGGGGCTGACCCTCTTGGACGCCTCCCTCCACGTTCACACACCTCTGTAGTCACTCGTTCTCACCAATGTGTCTTCCAACGCATGGCAACCCCCTGAAGGCTGGGGTTGTCGTGTCCCTTGACCTGGCCCCACCACAGTGCCTGGCCTATTGGACATTCTCGACAAATACCAATTGATCAACTCTGTGATGAATGACTGAATTCCCCAGTTCCCGAAAAGGAGTCCCAAAGAAGTGTCTAGCAATGGTGTATCACCTGAATAAACATGTGGCCTCTCCAGGTCCCGCCTAGAAGGAAGCCACACTCACTGGGTTGTTTCTATTCCAGGCCGCACTTACAATAGGCTTAGCTTATAAAGGATGGAAAGAAGCCCACGCATAGCAGCTGAGCCATTCCCCAGCCTTCAGGACAAACTCACATCTAAATCAGTTGGGAGCTAAAAACCAACCTGGCTTTTTAAAGAATCTGAAACCACCCCGGCAAGCGACGGCGATGTGGAATTAAGAACCAAGGGCACTTCCCTCTCTGTGCTGAGTCAGTGGCCTTTGTCTGCTCTAGGACTCACCCCAATGCTCATAAACCACCTGAGCAGGCGGGAACAACGAGGCCGAGCGGCTCACGCCCACAGGGACGCATTCTGCTCCCTTCCTCCATGTTCACAACGGTACCCACAGCAACCACCGCCCAAGGATAGATGCGATCCCTTCCCCCCCATTAAAAGACAAGCAGTTCCGGACTTGGGGTGTGCTGTGGATTTCGCAGTGGGTTTAAATCCCACTGTGTGGCCAGTTACCCGCCATGGGCGGTGTCGATGAACATTTCCCAGGTCATCTCCTCAAATGGAAGCCAGGAGAACACCCCTCTCCTGGGTTGGTGGTGAGGAGGTGAGGAGATTAGGCTCTGCCACACAGTAGGGCTTCAAAACATGTTAGACACTATCCCTGTCTCTACTATCCCTGTCTCAGCCTGAGGGCCCATGAGATAACTAATTTCGTGGGTTGAAGCAAGGCCCCTCCTTTTCCGAGTCCTCACTTTCTTCAGCCACACAGGTGAGCCAAATTATCCCTCAGTTTCCTTCCAGATCCAAGGTGTGGGAGTTCAGGGTATGAAACCTCTAGAGTGATAGAGAGAGAGAGAGAGAGAGAGAGAGAGAGAGAGAGAGTGCGCGCGCACATAGAAGAGAGAAACAGAAAAAAAAAATGAGAGAAGAACCATGTTTTTTTTAGTTCCCTTAACGGAATAAGACAAATTCAAATATTTTGATTCCAACCCACTGTGTTCTCTCTTTGTTCCATATATGATTTGAAAAGCTTATCTTTGTCTTTTAGCTCTTTCAACAATGCAAATCCTTCTCACAATGCAAGGTAGAGGTTTTCTCCCTCCTGATGACTTAACATACAAGATGTTAAATCCTTATTCTTTGTATTTAAATTCTTTGATGTTTCCAATAAAATAGGTTGGGAAAGGTTGGAATAGACAGCCATTCCAGGTATCTGAGTGCCTAATACCTCAAAAGGATAACCGAGATATGCAGAATACCCAAGAAGTGTAGCAGTCAGAGCCCAGACAGTCTTCCGCTTTGACCACCTCTCTAAGACGGGGACAGTGGTCATAACCCTGCTCATTGGGTAACCCATGCAGTCAGCACTTCTCAGGAATTTCTGAAGCAATGCTGCTCATAGCAGATGTTCTGCAAACATATTTTTTTAACGCTCATGCTAGAAGTTTGGGAACTCATGTGTGCTATTTATTTCCCTTGGAGATTCACACTGGCATTAGGAAAGGCTCTGAGAATTCCTGCAGTGCAAGAACACATTTAACTTGTCCAATTTGGCATTTCTCAAACTTATTTGGACACAAACCAGATTTTTTTTTTTGAGGTTTTTCTCTCCCATGAGAAAAATAAAGCTATTATGCTCCTCCCCATGCCCTGATAGCCACGCATACATACGCAATCTGGGGGAAAAAACTGCTCTGAAACCCAGTTCTAAGAGCCACTGTGGAGCAGAGGTAACAGTATGCATCCCAGTGTCAGATAAATCCGGATTCAATTCTAACTCTACCAGCAGTGGAGCTGTAGGGAAGTTACTTAACCTTCCAGAGCCTCAGTGTTGTGTAAGTGAAAAGTGGGCTGACAGTGTCTACTTGCAGAGAGCTTGTGTGTGCTTAGGTGAGATGAGGCATGAGTAGAAGCTTCTGGCACACAGCTGGCATCTTAAAGTGTGCCTCTGCCTCCTCGCTCCTTATTGTAAAATCACAAGCTGAGACATTTGAAAACACCCTGGTCATTTTTTTAAATGCTCATAAAATGTTACATCAAATTATTTTCCATAAGAAGCCTTCTTGGAATGTCTTTCCATTACCTAGTCTGCAAGTTTTCATAAATAGAGTCATCTAGAAAAAACATGGCAGGGCTGCTTTAATATATATATATATATATATATATATATATATATATATATATATATATATATATGAAGGAGGCCCAGTATTTCATACAGCTATCTGGGATTTAATATCAAGGAATTTGACTGTGTCAAATATTACTTTATTTAACGGAATGTGATATCACTTGATACCGTCATAAAGCGCAATGCTATCAAAATACAGCTGTTATTAACATTACTAACAACTGCTTTATTCCAGTGCATTTTATTGATACCATAACGATGGGCACTTTTGAAATAAGCATCCCTGGCTGATTTTTAGAAGCCTATCTCCCAGAGAGTTCATTCGATAATTCCACCAGGGTTTTCACCAAGGTGGAATGAGGAGTTTAAAATGCTTGGAAGCAAGTCATCTTGAGGTCACCAATAATTAAATAGGCACTAAAGGAGCAGAATATGGAAAATGTGTAATCTTCCTGGGCTCTGAAATAATAACAGATATCAATGAGACAGTGCCTCTGCAGGGAGACTTGATCTCCATCTACAGCAGGATTCCTTTCAAGCCTGGATGTCGAGTTCAAAATATCCATTAAAAGTCTATGATGGACTTTAATTACGAGGCGGATGATAAGAGTCTAGTTCATTCCCTCCTGTTGTCCAGGTGGTTTAGAGCTGCCAATCATCACCCCCTTCAAAGAGGCCCAAAGTGCAGATACCACTCTAAAGAAATGGCTGGACCGTGAGGGAGGGGCTCTCACCCCACAGGTGACGCTGACAGAGTGGTGTCAGAATGCCTCAGGGCCTGCAAAGTGCACTCCAAGGGCCTCTTACTAAAAGCAGTGACAGTTTTCCCATTATTCCAATATACAGCAGTTGGACCAAGAGACTCCTTTGTCCCTGCTTCTCATTTCTCCGCCTCTGAGGTCCTTCTTCCCACTTCCATGCACCTCCCCCGCCCATACACACGGTGTGGAGGTGATCTGATACCAGGTGGAGTTAGCCTACACACACACACACACACACACACACACACACACACACACACACAAGAGGTAAAGGACAGTAAAGGAAAGAGACTTTCTCAGGAGAAGCAGCACCAGCTAGAGTCAGAAAGACCTGGGTTTGAATGCAGACTCCCTCACTTCCTGCTGTGCGGTCTCGGGCAAGCTACTTAACCTCTCTGAGCCTCCATTTTCTGTCTGCTAAATGGAGACCAGAATACCTGCCACCTGGGTTTAATAGGAGGCCCCTAGTTCCTACCAGGACACCTAATAAAGTCCTTCCCCTGCATGGAAAGCAGGAGCCCTGCAGCCAGTGTTTGCCTGCCCCCACTGTTTCCTATATAACAACTCCCTCTGCCCCGAGAGAGAAACTTGCTGGAGAGGCCAACCGAGAAAGAAAAATGTTCAATAATTCAGAAGCACTAACATCAAGTCTGATGTAGGTATAAAAATAGTTACAAAACACCACACTCCTCTCGTTTTCATTACAGCAACCTTGGCTCCCTGCTAGGAACAGGAGGAGCTAGGGACTGGCCCGAGGCTGGGGCCGGGCCTGGGGCAGGGGAACCTCATCAGGCTTCTGTTTTGGCTGCTCAAATTATGCATCTCTGTACAAAGGCAAGGCAGGAATTTGCTTGTCACCTCTATATTTTAAACCCGCCTTTGGATAGACTGGTTTATTTTTGAATTGACAGTATGCTCAGCTGGGCTACTGGAGCAGAGAGAATTCTCTACATCCTGCCTTCTGACGGCGACCAACTGGTGAGCTCTTCAAGGATGCTGGACCAGATCCCAAAGCTTAGGTTCACAGGAGCAGGCTGATATGCTGCCCTGAGCCCAATCAATCCCCCTAGCAGGCCCACGCCATTGGCCTGTGTCACCCAGAAGGACTATGCTAGCCCTAAAAGCACAAATTCTGGAAAAAGAACAGGAAGAGTCCAACTAGAGAGCTAACATTTACTAAGCGTATGTGCCAGGAACCCTGCCATGTGCCTTCCCTCTATTACCTTCTATAACCCTCACGACCAATCCCAAGTTAGTTACAAGCCTCTCCATTGCACAGATGGGGAAATCAAGGCCCCCAAGGGAAGTAAAGAGACTTCCCACAGCAAAGTTCCACTGAGGAGTCAGGGCTCAGACTGAGACAGTCTTGCTCCCAAGCCTGTGGTCTCTCTCTTTCACCCTCCATAAAAGCAGAGCATGTGATACGAAAAGGTCTTCATGAAATATTCAGCTGCATTTGTAGCTCCTGTCATGGCCAAGCCAGATCTGAATGCTTACTCGGTGCATTTTTTCTTGCAAGGGAGCTGCAGGGAAACAAATTTCCAAGTCCTACTTAACAAGACAGGGAAAGAGGGCCTTTTGTTGGCCTGCTCTAGGTACGAGGGCAAGTCTTCGCATGTGTCCAGAGCATGAGGTACAGGCTCAATTAAGTGGAAGGCCAGAACCAAATCTACTGCTTCCAGAAACCCAGTGTCTCAGAGAGTTTCTTTGGGCCCCTTCTAGAAGATAATAGGGAGTGCTCAGCAAGGGCGAGGAGGGCTGGAAAAGAAGAGGAAGGTCACATTTCTTGTCCTTCCTGAAAACACAAGCTCAGCCTTCAAGTCCAAGACCAAACACTTCTTTCTTTCTGAAGCTTCCCTTGCCTCCCCCAGTCAACCGGGGTATGAGAGTTCTTGCTCACACGTGTCTACTTTGTGCCTGGCTCTGTGCTAGAAGTTCAGTGAATGTTATTCCACTTCCTCAGGAAAGCACGTTTTGCTACTCTGTATTGAAGAGGAAGGAACCAAGAATTAGAGCTTGTTTAATCTGCCAAAGGTCACACAAGCCAACACAGTGGATTTCAAGCAAGGACAGCTCCCCCGCAACAATGATCTAGTCAATGGTACCAAAGCTGACAATGTTCAGATTTTAAGTCAGTCTTAAATTCATGTCTGGTAATACTCTTCACCATACCCTAAGTACCTTGAGACACTCCTGTCCTCTCCTGAATGCTACCGACTCTGGAGCAGAGCTCACTCAGCAAGCTCTTATTGACTGATTCATCAGTACACTTAATAATGGTGCCAAGGATCTCGACGAACAGCCCCACCCAAAGAAGACAGCCATTCTGTAACTGAATCTTTCAAGAGGACATTGAGTGAGTCCAGCTTCCCACTTCCTGCAGGAAGCTTCTCCTCCATACTCTAAGAGCCTTTGCTTGCACACCTCCTGTGATGGGGGGCTCAATCCCTTCATTGACAGTACAGTACTTGGGAGAAGGTTCTTCCTGATGATGAACTGAAGCCAGCTCTCCATCCCACCCCCCACCCGACCCCCCAGCCTATCTCAGACTCTGCAGCCCTTGGGAAAAGACTATGGTTAGCGTCTAAGAGACTACCCCAAGGTCCTGATCATGTTTTCCTGATTCCTGGAATGGCGAAATAGAAGAACACGGACTTAGAGCCAGAAAGATCCCAATTCAAATCTTGCGTCTGCTACTCAGATAGTTGATGGAGCATCACAAGTCGGCCTGGCAGAGTGGCCATGTTCGGGACACAGTAGGGAGCTCAGTACACAGCAGGGATCAAGGCCTCCTTAGCTGGCAGGGTCTGTTCGCAGGGACCTGGCTCCCCTTCTGGTGTGAGCTCTGGGACACCCGCTGGCCTTCCCCACATCACATCCTCTCTTTGGCCTCTGGCTGCCTGTCTCTGGGGTCCACTTCTGAACAAGTGAATTTAATTCCCTGATTATTAAGGAGATGGGAAACT
>JAPYYJ010004002.1:0-10896 GCA_028533885.1 Nasua narica
CTAGTGGGGGGGAGAGAAGATAAACACGCATTCTAGTGGGGGGGAGAGAAGATAAACACATTCTAGTGTGGGGGAGAGAAGGTAAACACGCATTCTAGTGGGGGGGAGAGAAGATAAACACGCGTTCTAGTGCAGAGGGGGTAAAGAATATAACCATGCAGAAAGACGGTAAACATAATTTGAGTTAATGGTAAATGACATGAAGAAAATAAGTGCAGCATAGAGGGCTAAGAAGTGACTGGGGAGGTGATACTGAAACACTGTGGAGATTAGTATCGTAAGTACATGATTCATCTTCCCATGAACACTCTTTAGACCTCCTTGTTTTTATTTACCATTACTTTGACAACAGCTTTTTCTCCTATGTGTGATATTTGCCTTGATAAATTAAAATTTTCTTTGAAGATTGATCTGTAAGCATCTAAGTCATAAATGAGATGACATATAGGGAAAATTTGGAAATATTAAAACCCTATGCTTAAGCTAAGTAAAAAAACAATGTAGGGGCGCCTGGGTAGCTCAGTGGTTTAAAGCCTCTGCCTTCGACTTAGGTCATGATCTCAGGGTCCTGGGATCGAGCCCTGCGTTGGGTTCTCTGCTCAGCAGGGAGCCTGCTTCCCCCTCTCTCTCTGCCTGCCCCTCTGCCTGCTTGTGTTCTCTCTTCCTCTGTCAAATAAATAAATAAAATATTTAAAAACAACAATAACAATGTAGCTTCCCGCAGCTCCCCTCCCACCCCTCGACTTTCATTGTCATCTTTAACAATTAAAATCAATGCTAATGGATAGAGATACCTGGTCTTAAGGGAAGACTTACTTTGACCCTGGGCTGCAGCAATATTTTCCACTAGCACTTTATTCCATTAGTTTCAACTGAGTGCTGACTTTAGAAGGGGGGTTATAAATGGTACTGAACCCATAGTCAGAACAGGGATGAGAATTGGTTATTTTGTACTTCAATTAAGACACATGTATGTGATAAATATTTATGCATAGTGACCATTCACTGGGCAGTCATTCTTCACAATCCTATTAATTTCATGTAGTCGGACAGTATTGTAGAAGATTGCACTCTATCCTTGATGGAAAAGCATCCCTCCACGGTCCTGCCCAGGCTAGCATTCAGTCAGTGATCCCAATGTTACATCCCGATACTGCTTGGCTTTCCTATGCATTGGAAACCCCTGTATTTGCCAGCTTTGATTTGCTCTGGTAGTAAATCATTCAGAGAAAAGAACTCAGCAAACCTGCTCCTAGAAGACTGTAACACTGACACATCTACTGGGAAGCTATGCTCTTGGAGGGACACTTGGCTTGTGCTGCAGAGATGTTCATGATAGTGAAAAACAACCATGCTGTGTGGGCTCCTCTACTGAGTCTTGAAGCCATCTGTTTAAGTTCAGTTCTTTGTGAAGGACTGGACTGGATATCACAATATGGCAAATACTTTCACTTTAATCCCCGTTAATTTAACCCATTCTGTGAAGAAGGCACTTAATCATTTTTGGAATGCCCTTAACATAGCATGACCCTTTGAAAGAGCTTTATATTTTCTCCTCCTCCAGGAAGTTCTTTACTCAGTGGAATTAAATGATGACTTCACTTCTCACTAAATGATAGAGTTAAACATCTGTCTGAGGGAAAACATACATAAGGACTTGAAAGCTAACATAAGAAGGTGGGTTGAGCTCTCTTGCTACTTCAGAATCTTCCTGGTGATAGAGATAAATTATAGTGAAAATGTAACATCTCACAATTTATGGGATGGAGTGAAAGCAATACCTAGAGAAAAATTTATAGTTGTAAACATCTACCTTAAAATAATGAGAAAGATCTCAGATCAATAACCTAACTGTTCACCTTTAGGACTTAGCTAGCAGAAGGAAGGAATCACTATAACAGAAATGAAGAATGCCTTTGACTGGCTAACCAATAAGTTGAACTGAGCTAAGGAGAGAATCAATGAGTTAGAAGAACGGTTAATAGAAAATTTCAAAACTGAGATGAAAAAGACAAAAGAATTAAAAAGACAGAAGAGAATATCCAAGAGTCATGGGACAATTTCAAAAGGTGTAATATATGCCCAGTGGGAACACCAGACAGAGAAGAGAAAAAGAAGTCAAATATTTTGTGGTAATTGCTTCAAAGTGATGGGCATGAGAAGAAAATCTGTTACAAGCCTTTCCTATAGCTTTAGTGGTTTTCTGGCAACCTTTGTTATGCCTTCTTGCAGAGCCATCACTGTAATGTCTGTGTCCATCTTCACACTGTGTTCTCTCTCTCTGTCTTTATTTTCTAAGATTTTCTCCTTTTATTTCATTATTCTATTTTTTTTAAAGATTGTATTTATTTATCTGAGAGAGAGAGGCAGAGCAAGCATGAGAGAGAGGGCAAGAATGAGAGAGGGAGAGTGAGCACCAGAGGGGTGTAGGCAGAGGGAGAGGGACGAGCAGACTCCCCACTGATCAGGGAGCCTGACTTGGGCTCCATCCCAGGCCCCTGGGATCATGATGTGAGCTGAAGGCAGAGGCTTAACAGACTGAGCCACCCAGGCATCCCAACACTTTCTCCTTTTAGGAGGACATCCAGCATGGGTTGCCTAGGTGGCTCAGTGGGATAAGCCCAACCTTTGATTTCAGTGAAGGTCATGATCTCAGGGTTGTAAGGTCCAGCCCCCTGACAGTGTGGAGCCTGCTTAAGATTCTCTCTCTACCTTTCCCTCTGCCCTTCCCCCTACTATATGTCTGTGTGTGTGTGTGTGTGTATTATATTATATAATATATATATTATATATATATATATAATTTATTTTACTTTGGTAAGTCGGAAAGACATTAGGGTTTGAGACTGATGGTCAAGAAAGAATTCTTGAGATGTCTTTGGTGCAAAAAGGTGATTTTATTAAAGCATGAGGACAGGACCCGTGGGCAGAAAGAGCTGCAGTGGGGTCGTGAGGAGTGGTGATTATATACTACGGGGTTGGGGAGGTAAGGAAAAGGGAAGTTTTGGAAGAACTTTCATGTATTAAAGAAGACAAACAGGATCCTGGAGACTTTGCTATTTGTCAAGTTAAGGTTGTTTTTCCTTCTAGTAAGGCATTAACAGCAAGATAGTTGGGAGCTTCCTGGAGGAATATTACATTCCTCCTATCACACGTCCTTATCAATGGGCTGTAGGTTTAAAAGGAATTCAATTTTATTTACATTGCCTTCTGCCTCAGCCTCCCTCAATTTTATGGAGGGGAGGGTGATATGATAACTCGGAAAACTGAGTATGGGTCTCTGGAAGTTAGGTTATTGATAAGAAAGCTTCCTTGTAAATCGCTAGGACATTTGTAAATTGAGAGAGACTCAGATCTTGAAGGATTATGATTTCTACAAGTTAACTATTTGTTTTTCCTTTAGAGTAGCCAGGAGAGGCTGAGGAAGGGCACACATATCCCATGCGGGGGGGCGGTGTAGGGCGCCAGCTTCTGCTTTGTCCTCAGCTTGCCTTCTGCTCCCTCATTATGTCCAGTCCCTTTCCTTCCGGAAGGTGACAGCTGACACTTCAGGATCGACAGTCCCTGAGACTCCGCATGCACCGTGTCCTCACAGGAAGAAGCATGGCTGGGGGAGACAGGACAGTGGGTGGGTCAGAGCTCAGGGCAGCTCCAGAACGGCTCTGTCCCTGTGCCTTCCCTGTCCCCGGAGAGGACAGAACAGCGAGAGGAGAACCAGCAGGAGGAAGAGGTCCCCAGATCTCTAATTGTTCTGCTGTTTTTTCCTTACTTAAGGGTTCATTTTATTAATGTGTGTTTTTACTACAAGACCACCCATTTCCTCTAGGCTTTCAGTCTGATACAATAGCTTCCTTTTATTTGACCTTTGACTTCTGCTCTTTTTCTATCTTTCTTCAGAATTGTCACAATTAATGAACGAATATTGATATGTTATTTTTAGCTAAAGTCCATATTTTACTCAGGTTCCTCTCTTCTACCTTTTCCTGCTCCAGGATCCCATGCAGGGGACCACAGGACATGTGGTCATCATGTCTCTTTAGGCTCTTCTTGGCTGGGACAGTCCCTCAGACTTGTCTGGTTTCAGTGACCTTGACAGTGTAAAAGGAGGGTGGTCACATGTTTTGTAGAAAGTCCTGCATTTGGATTTATGGTGTCTTTCTCATGATCAGCCTGGGGTTATGGGTTTTTTTTTTTAAAGATTTTTTTTTTTTAATTTACTTATTAGAGAGAGAGACTGAAAAGAGAGAAGGTCAGAGGGAGAAGCAGACTTCCCGCAGAGCCGGGAGTCCCATATGGGACTCGATCCCGGGACCCCGGGATCACGACCTGAGCCAAAGGCAGTCGCTCAACCAACTGAGCCACCCAGGCGCCCCTGGGGTTATGGGTTTTGATAACCTGTCATCACTTTCTAGCATCACTTTCTATCTGTCGTCACTTTCTCTCAAGGAAGTGTGGTCTGGAGGCCACTTGGCACTGTTTGTGTTAACGTTGGCTACTGGGCCAAGGCAGCGTTGGTCAGGCTTCCCCATCGCGAAGTTACTCTCTCCCATGTATGTCCGGTGTGTCTTCTAGAGCAGGAAGACACTGTGTGGAGCCCGCACTGTGGGAGAGGGAGTTAGCTCCTCCTTCCTGATGGAGGGCAGATAATCTGTATCTGTTATTTGGAATTCTGCATAGGACAGATCTGTTCAATCCCATTCGTAAAACGAACGAACGAACGAACTGATGTAATTTGTCAATTACAAATTACATCGGGAAAGGTTTTTAAAGGCAGACAGGGAATTGAAAAAAGGAAATTATTAGCAAAGGAAGCATCGTTTTAGGCAAAGTCACCCTCCTCAGGGGACCAGAAGGGGCCATTCAATCTGTTTTCCAGGTTGACTGGTTAAATGTTATATGGGCTGTGTGTGTGTGTGTGTGTGTGTGTGTGGGTGTGTGAAATTGGAGTTAGGTTAGTTAGTAAGTCTTGGTTTGCTGGATTGGGTCTCTTAACACAAGGGACTCCATTTTGGGCCTGTGGTTTCTTTTAACTGAACCATTTATTTTTACCAGTGTGGATACCAGGGTAGCCATTTTAGGCCTTTGGTTTTCTCCGTTACTTCAGTATGTGGCCACTGGTTCATTCCTGCTTTGGCACTTGAGAGTGCTCTCCATTTGTTCCTGTTTTCCTCTGACATATTTCTTTTCTTTTCTTTAAGATTTTTATTTATTTATTTGACAGAGAGAGATCACAAGCGGGCAGAGAAGCAGGCAGAGAGAGGGGGGCGGGAAGCAGACTCCCTGCTGAGCAGAGAGCCCGATGCAGGTCTCGATCCCAGAACCCTGAGATCATGACCTGAGCCAAAGGCAGAGGCTTTAACCCACTGAGCCACCCAGGCGCCCCTCCTTTGACATATTTCTATCTTTGTGGGTTCTTTTCTTGGTACCCCCTTACTTTCTGTTACTTCAAGATTATCCTGGTTCCTGTGTTTACTGTGTGAGTCCTAGTGTCAGCAGTTTCTTCAAAGAGCCCTGGTTCCTTTTGTTGGAGAATAGTTTAAAGTCCTACCTGTAGGAACTGAATGTGCTCAGCAGATGATGCAACGTAACATCTGCATGTTTCCCACCTATGTTGGCACACCTAATTATAAAGATTTCAACGTGGAATTTTCTGTGTCCCTATTAAGCTAAAGAAGAGTTTATGTTGATGTCTCCAAGTTGACCCATTATCACATGGACAGTGATCATTTCCCTTTGCTTAGCTGTAATCTCCCACTCCAACCGTGGCAAACTGGATCCCACCACCTGCCATGTATTTAATTCATTGCTCCAGTCCAGATTATAGATGTGGTGTCTTTAGAACTGTTAGCTACCGCCCTGATGGGAAAGAACTTTATAAAATAATGTTCCCTCTACTTTTTTTTTTAAGATTTTATTTATTTGTGACAGAGAGAGATGGCGAGAGAGGGAACACAAAGCCCTGGGGAGCTGGAAAGGGAGAGAAGCAGCCTCCCCACTGAGCAGGGACGCCGTATGGGGCTCGATCCCAGGACACCAGGACCATGATCTGAGAAGAAGGCAGGCGCTTAATCACTGAGCCACTGAGGCCCTGTTCCCACCACTCTTTTAGGGTCTTGGCTGAGCCACCTTCTTGCAACATCAGATTAACAGGAGAGAAACAAACAGAAGCTTAACTGCATGTATATGTCCCGCATACACAGGAGATACTCAGGAGAGCTAAATAACTTCCCCAAAAAGCTCAGCCATCACCCTACAGGCCATCTTTGGTTAAAGTCCAAAAGAATTTGGGTGGCGGGAAGGCCTGTTAAGGGAAGTCATCAGGCCAGCACAATAAAAGAGGGCATGGTTGTTATGCAGATTTAAGTCTGCACCTTCTCCTTTGATAAGACTTCTTGAGATTTAGTCATCCTCCTGTTCCTGGGACACCTTACAAATGTGACTTTCCTTTATAAATGTAAACTTGTCTCACTAAAAGGGCATTTTCTACTCAGTTTTTGGAGATTCTCCTGTGTCTGCTATTTTTTAAAATTAAGTACCCCCAAATAATCCTTGTGCCAGAGAGGCATATTTTGGGGCGGCATATGCTGGTGCTTCCCTCACATGGATGCATCCTTGTTTACGGATTCTTCTACTGAAGGACATTCTGATTTCTTTGAGTTTTTAATCACCATGAATAGAGCTGCTGTTCACAACTGTATGTGAGTTTTTGTTTGGAAATAGTTTTTTAAATACTAGAATCCTGGTTTTTGGATCCTAAGGTGGGACTCATTTAGGGACTTTGGAAAAAACTATCAAACTGCCGCAGTGGCCATGTGTGTGATGTGGTTTTGGAATACAGGTGAGGTTCAGTGGGGTGAGGTCTGGAGCCAACGACTAAGAAAGAATTCTTGAGACATCTTTGGTGAAAAATGGTGGTTTTTAAAGCACGGGGACAGGACCTGTGGGCAGAAAGAGCTGCTGCCTTGGGGTTGTGAGGGGTGGCTGACTATATACTATGGGGTTGGGAGAGGTAAGGAAAACAGGTTTCAAAAGAACCTTCATATGCTAAAGAGGACCTATTAGATACTAGAGGCCTTGCCAATGTCAAGTTAAGGTTGTTTACCCCTCTAGCAAGACATTAACATTAAGATAGTTGGAAGATTCCTGGAAGAATGGCACACTCATCCCACCCATAAGTAGAGGGTGGTTGGGGGGGTGTCAGCTTCTGGTTTGTCCTCAGCTTACCTTCTGTTCCTTCATCAAGTGCATTTCCCAGCCCGAAGGAGAGTTCTTGTCATCCCTGACCTTCCAGCAATTGTTATCCTCATTCTTTTTTTTTTTTTTTTTGAGTTTAGCATTTCTAACAGGTGAGCAATGCTCTGTCACTGTTGATTAAATTTGTAATTTCCAAATGATAGAGGATGTTGAACAAAGTTTTATATTCCTCTTCACTATCTGTACATCTTTGTCCAGGTGTCTGTTGAGATTTTTACCCATATTGTCCTAGGTTGTTTTCTTATTGTTTAGTTCTGAGAGTTTTTGGTATAGTTTGAATACAAATGCTTTATTAGATGTGTGTTTTGCAAACATTTTCTCTAAGTTTGTGGCTTGTCTTTTGGGTTTCTGAGCAAAGTCTTTCATAGAGTAGAAGTTTTATTTTTATAAAGTACATGTTATCATTTTTTTTTCCTTTTGTGGCTTGGTTCCTAGTATTGTGTGTTAAAACTTATCAACCAAACCCAAGGCCATGTAGATTTTCTTTCATGTTTTAACCTTCTAGGTATTTTGATAGTTTTACATTGTAAATTTATCTACAGTTTTGAGGTAATTTTGGTTAAGTTACAAACTTTGTGCCTGCATTTCATTTCATTCCATATGGTTTCCAATTAATTATTTCTTAACTATTTCTGGAGAAGTCAGGGGTTATTTGTCTCCATTTCAGTTTGAATTTCCAAAATTTAACGGATTCATTTGGGTCCTGGAAGGGGTTCTAATGCTTCCACTGAACCCGGCGCACGCATCCTGCACCGCCCCCACCGCCCCCAGGGGGCGCCCGAGTCTGCTTGCCCGTGGACCAGGGCGTGCGTTCTGCGGCCTCAGGGTGCACTGCCTCCTCTGCACCCGCTGTGGAGACTTCTGGAGGCCGCGGGCCGCTCCCGCCCTGAAGGAACCCGCTGTGGAGGCCGGTTTACACCGACAGCAGTCCGACCTCCTCAGGAGCGGCCACCGGAGGACAAGGTGAGGAGAAGCCCCCTGAGCGGGGACTGGCGAGGAGGTGCGTGGTCTCAGGACCCCACGGAGGAAGGGTGCGTTGTGTAGACACAGTGGTTTTGTGTGTCGTGACGTGGCCTCCCGCGGTACTGAGCACGGGGCTGCGGGGTCTCCCCTTTCTGGGCTCGAAGGGGCTCCCCAGGTCCCGAGCCCGTGTCTGTGTGCACGCGGATTCCGATCCCGGGGCTCCTCAGACAGTCAGCCGTCAGGGGGCGGCCGCCGGCCTGGGTGCTCGTGCTCCCCCCGCCTCCGCCCTGCGGGGTCCTTCCCGCGTCCACCGTCGGTCCGGCGTCTGCAGGCTCGGGAGCGATAGTGCGGACTGTGTAGACGGCGGTAGGGGAGGTGATGCTTTCTGAGGGTCTGGTCCTCGCCGAGCACAGAGTGTCTCCGGGTGTCTCCCTCCGTGTCCGTCATCGGTGTCGCGCGGCTGTCAGCGGACAGGCCTGTCCCCTGTCCCCGCGGTCGTGGACAAGGTGGGGAGGTTGGGGGGCTGCTTGGAAGGAGAGGCCCCTGGAGAAAGGCAGGGGTCCGGGCTGTCAGCAGACGGGCCTGTCCCCTGTTCCAGAGGTCGTGGACACGGTGGGGAGGTTGGGGGGTTGCTTGGAAGGAGAGGCCCCTGGAGAAAGGTAGGGGTCAGGGGATGGAGGCCCAAAAGCCCAACCTAGGGTTAGGGTTAGGGCCTGGGCTGGGGCAGGCCCCATCTTCTGGCCCTCCCTTGGGCTCTGACTTGAGGGCGTGGGTGAGTGTGAGTGTCGGGCTGTGGGTTTGTGTCCAGGAGGGCCACCGAAGTGGGCGTGTCCTCAGGTGGGCATAGCAGATTTCTTCTTCTCTGAATCCTTTGCGGAGTTCTAGATGGCATGGTTTCCTTCTGGGTGGCTGGCTCAGTCATCTGGTATAGCTCAGGTATCCTAAATCACTGTCTTTGGAGCCGGGATTTTGGGGCAGGTGCTATCAGAACCCAGCCTAGAGTTAGTGTTGGGGTACAGGAGCATGGAAGGTCCTAACTGCTGGCTTACGGTGACCTTCACAGAGGGCTGAGTTGAGGGTAAGATCTATGGTGAGGGTCAGGCTTGGGGTTTGTGTTTAGGGGGTTACTGAATGTATGGGTTAGGTTTGTGTTAGTTTTTGGGGGCCGAAGGGCATGGCGGAATTATCTGGGAGTCTGTGAACTGGGCATGTGGTGGGGGAATCCTGGGGGCAGAGTTGCTGGGGGAAAGCATGGGCGGTTGTGAGGGGGTGAGGGACCAGGGTTTGAAGACCCAGGGGCTGGGGTGGAGGGGCTGGGCCAATTGGGAGGGAATGTGGGAACGGGGAGTAAAGGGGCTAGTGGTCCAAGGCCTGGGGGTGGTTGGGTTGGGCTTAGAGGGCCAGGAAGGTAGGGGAAGGGCCAGAGGAGGTCTGGGGCCAGAGGAGGAGGGATGGGGTGAGTGGTAGTGGAGAATCCAGGGGTGGAGGGCGTGGGGCCCCTGGTATGGGTATGGAGGACCCTGGGTGGTGGGGCGCAGGGACCAGGGGACGTGAGGGTGGTGGTACCGTGTCTTGGGTGGGTGGGTGGGCAGTCATTGTCCCTCTATGTGCCTAGAACTCAGTGGCTGGGGCATCCGGGTGGCTCAGTGGGTTAAGGCCTCTGCCTTCCGCTCAGGTCATGATCTCAGGGTCCTGGGATTGAGCCCCGCACTGGGATCTCTGCTCAGCAGGGAGCCTGCTTCCTCTTGTCTCTCTACCTGCCTCTCTGCCTACTTGTGATCTCTCTCTCTCTCTCTCTGTCAAGTAAATAAATAAAATCTTAAAAAAAAAAAAAAAAGAACTTGGTGGATGGAGTCAGAGTGGGCAAGCGGGAAAAGCCAGTGACCGAGAAGGAGGCCCACATATCACACCACATCACCCAGCACAAGGGCTGGCTGTCACTGCCCACAGGTGAGGGGACCCAGTGGATAAAGTTCTCAGTCATGGATGTCACACAAACACCAGGAAAACATGCGAGAGGCTTGATTTAACTCCTGCTTATTCAGAGGTTTTCATTCCCCGATTTCATGTTCCTGAATCACCATGGGGTGTGTGGGCAGTGCAGACACCCCGCACATACCTTCCCCACCAAGGGTGTTGCCTTCTTTCTGCTAGTGCTATAAACAAGTGTTATTTTTCCCCCAAATATGTTTATTTTATTTTTTCAGTGTTGCAAGATTGATTGTTCATGCACCACACCCAGTGCTCCATGCAATACGTGCCCTTCTCAATACCCACCACCAGGCTTGCCCACCCCCCCACCCCTCCCCTCCAAAACACTCAGTTTGTTCCTTAGAGTCCACAGTCTCTCATGGTTCATCGCCCCCTCCGATTTCCCCCCATACACCCTTCCCTTCCTTCTCACAAGGCCCTCCATGATTTTCCTTATGCTCCACACGTGAGACCATAAGATAATTGACTCTCTCCGCTTGACTTATTTCACTCCGCATAATCTCTTCTAGTCCTGTCCATGTTGATACAAAAGTTGGATATTCATCCTTTCTGATGGAGGCATAGTATTCCATTGTATAGATGTACCACATCTTCCTTATCCATTCGTCTGTTGAAGGGCATTTTGGTTCTTTCCACAGTTTGGCGATTGTGGCCATTGCTGCTATGCACATTGGGGTACATGTGGCC
>JAPYYJ010004003.1:0-10894 GCA_028533885.1 Nasua narica
CGCTCTCTCTCTCTGTCAAATAAATAAAAATCTTAAAATGTATGAATGAAATAAAGGGACCCAAGTGGTAAGTACTTAATTACTTGAATCCTTGTTTGCGGAGGAATTTCATAAAAAGACATATTAAATCTATATTCACTGACTATATCCTCACATTTCCCAGTCACTGGGCTAGTCATATAGGCATATTTCTCTACTTTGTATGTGCAGTTCTAGGAACTTTAATAGCAAAGGAACAGTAGAGTGAGGAGGAGACCAGATTGTAATTAATCCCAGATTGGGATTAATCTTGACTCTCTTACGATGGAGTGCTCATCCAAGGAGTTAACCTCTTCAAACCTGCTACCTCCTCTGTTGGACTAGAAGGAAGCTGTTGGACTAGACCTCCCCCGAGGCAGTGCTACTCAATTTTTTTTTTTTTAAGATTTATTTATTTGACAGAGATCACAAGTAGGCAGAGAGGCAGGCAGAGAGAGGAGGAAGCAGGCTCCCTGCTGAGCAGAGAGCCCAATGCAGGGCTCAATCCCAGGACCCTGAGATCATGACCTGAGCCGAAGGCAGAGGCTTTAACCCACAGAACCACCCAGGCGCCCAGTGCTACTCAAGTTTTAACACGCATAGGAATCACCCACGGATCTTCCTTAAATGCAGAGTTTAATAAGTCTGCACAATGGGGCCTGAGAGCCTGCATTTTGTTTTAAGGAGTCTCCATGTTCATGACCCTGAGATTAAGACCTGAGCAGAGAGCAAGAATCAGATGCTTAACTGATTGAGCCACCCAGGCTCCCAGAGAGTTTATATTTTTCACAAACCCCTGGGAGACACTGATGCTGCTGGTCTGCAGAGCACACTTTGAGTAGCTAGTTGTAAGAAGTTACAATTCCCAAGCCATGTGACTGAGCTCTTTTTAGAATACCTTTATGGGGCGCCTGGGTGGCTCAGTTGGTTAAGCGACTGCCTTGGGCTCAGGTCATGATCCCGGAGTCCCGGGATCGAGTCCCATATCGGACTCCCGGCTCTGCGGGAGGTCTGCTTCTCCCTCTGACCTTCTCACCTCTCATTCTCAGTCTCTCTCTCTCTAATAAATAAATTAAAAAAAAAAAAAGAATACCTTTATGAACGCTTTGCCTTAAGCTGTCTGATTTTTACCATATGCCTTTCTCTTGTGGCACCAGGATTATCAATGAACCAAAGAGGATAATCAGAGGCCCTGGAATTGAGAGGCCACCTTTTCACTTCTAAGATTGGCATTTCTTCATCTTAAAATATGCTAAATACATTACTTTTCAACAACTAGTAAACTTTAAATATGAACACTCACCACAGTGACATTGTGAAAGGATAACATTTAAAATATAGTAGGCTAAGGTTCCACTTTCAACATGATTTGATTTATATTTTATAGAACATTCTAGGTGATATGATTGAGCATGAATTTAAAGAAATACCTTTTTTCCCTCAACCCTATAAACTTATCTACTTAATGACTTAATTTTGAAAATAGATTCATAAATCTATATTGGAGTTGTATATAAATCTGAGGCCAGCACTGTATGTTTTTATCTTTCCTACCATTGATGGACTTTGGCACATCAGAGAGCAGCACTACCACTCTGGCCTTGTACCTCTTTTGTTTAGGGATTTTTTTTAAAGATTTTATTTATTTGATAGAGATCACAAGTAGAGAGGGGGAAGCAGACTCCCTGCTGAGCAGAGAGCCCAGTGCGGGGCTTGATCTCAGGAATGATCATGACCTGAGTGGAAGCCAGAGGCTTTAACCCACTGAGCCACCCAGGCACCCCCTCAACAATTGGTAAACTTTAAATATGAACACTCACCACAGTGACATTGTGAAAAGATATCATTTAAAATAGAGTAGGCTAAGGTTCCACTTTCAACATGATTAAGTTTATATTTTATGGAACCTTCTAGGTGATATGATTAAACATGAATTTAAAGAAATACCTTTTTTCCTCAACCCTATAAACTTATCTATTTAATGATTTAATTTTGAAAATAGCTTCATAATCTATATTGGAATTGTATATGAATCTGAGGCCAGCACTGTATGCTTCTGTCTTTCCATTGATGGACTTTGGCACATCAGAGAGCAGCACTACCACTCTGGCCTTGTACCTCTTTTGTTTAGGGATTTTTTTTTTTAAAGATCTTATTTATTTGACAGATCACAAGAAGGCAGAGAGGCAGGCAGAGAGAGAGGGGGAAGCAGGCTCCCTGCCGAGCGGAGAGCCTGATGCAGGGCTCGATCCCAGGAACCTGAGGTCATGACCTGAGCTGAAGCCAGAGGCTTTAACCCACTGAGCCACTCAGGCACCTCTAGGGATGCTTTTAATGGAGAAATAACAAAGCCAGTGGCCTCACTGCTTCTGTGGAGTGGATTCTGGAGGTTCATACTCTGCCATTGTAGAAGTCCCATTCTCCGACCATGTGATCTTGGAAAGGCCCTTCGTACCACAAGTTTTAGTGGGCATACAACCAAGTTATGGCAAGTAACACAAACAAGTTTGTTGGGAGTTCCTGAAAAAGCTTTCCTTTCCGATGTGTGTCAAGAAAAATGTCTGTCACTTTCTACTTCCTGATTTTTTAAAAAAAATGCAGCTGTGTATGAATACAATGCTTACAATTATTTACTCTCTTATAACTGAGACAAACAAAAACCCCCTCCCAACCCCCATTCCCCTGCTACCCCAATTTTTTGACATCCCTGAGCTCCAGATCCAACAATAAAAACTAACTCTAGTGGGGGTTCTTGTGGTATCATCCAAAGATGTCAATGAGTAGGCTTTATTTAATGGGATGGTGGATTGTTAGAAATATGAAACTTCCATTCTTGTAAATGCTGTCCAGGGTCCCCTCAAGAGATGGAATATGAAAACTACCAAAGCCCAGATCTTCTATTCTGTCAACTGGGATGATACTTAGAACAATGTCCCGTCTCACAGTGATCTAATATCAAACCAGAAACAAGAAGTAGTAGAGCTAATTCTAATTCTACCATTGACTGAACTCTATATCTCAAGTAAATAAATTTTTCCGAGATTTACTCTTTCTTTGCAAGTTTAAGAGCTCAGAATAAACCTTCTGTGGGTTGCTTTTAATTGTGTCCATTATTTCACAGTCTGCTTGATTCTTTGTCATTCTCTAAAGCATCAAGTAAAATGTAACCTAAATTTTAAGGCAGAAGACCCAACTATTGGAATATTTGCTTTTTACCTTAACCCAGCCACTAGATTTTAAAACTGCATGAGATTTGATACCTACAACACTGTATTAGTAGGTATACAACAGTGATTTTACATATTATTAAATGGTTACCACAATAATTATGTAAAAAATGCCATTAGAATTTTGAATGGAATTACATTGAATCTGTAGATTTCTTTTGTGGAGTGTGAACATTTTAACAGTATTCTTTACACTTATTTGTCTTTCATCATTATGGTAATCAGGATACAGTATTTGGAAATAGTGACGATTTTACTTCTTCCTTTCTGATTTGGATGCCTTTTATTTTTCTTGTCTCCGTGGTCTAGCTAAGACTTCCAGTAGTATGTTGAGTAAAAGTGGTGAGTGCGGGCATCCTTGTTTACATTCCTGCTCTTAGAGAAAAAGCTGTTGGTCTTTCACCATTGAGTATGGTAGCTGTGGGCTTGCCATATATGGTCTTTATTATGTTGAGGTATGTTCTTCAGTACCTACTTTGCTGAAAGATTTTATAGTGAATGGATGTTGAATTTTGTCAAATTTTTTTGCATCTATTGAGATCATAAGACTTCTATTTTGTTAATGTGGTATATCACATTGATTTTTATGGCTATTGATTTTGTGGCTATCCTTGTGTTCCTAGAATAAATCCAACCTGATCATGGTGTATGATTGTTTTTAATCAATTGCTGAATTCCCTTGCTAACCTTTGTTCTAGATTTTTGTATCCATTTTTAGCAGGGATATTGGCCTATAATGTTCTTGGATTGTCTTTGGTTTTGGTATCAGGGTAATGCGGGGCTCATAAAATGAATTTGGAAGTATTCTCTCTCTCTCTCTCTTTTGGAGGAAGGGAAAGTTGAAAGACTGATAATAATTCTTTAAATATTTAGTAGTATTCACCAGAGAAGGCATCTGGTCCTGGAACTGGAATATTTTTGATTACTGAGTCAATCTCCTTAGTGGTAATTAGTCAATTCTAACTTTATATTTCTTAATGGTTCCATCTTGGTAGGTTGTAGGTTTCTAGGAATGTAGCCATTTCTTCTTGATTGTCTAAGTTGGGATATAATTGTTTAAAGAAGTTTTATGAACCTTTGTATTTCTGTGGTGTCAGTTGTAGCTTCTCATTTTCATTTCTAATTTTGAGTTTTCTTGTTCTTGGTGACTCTAGCTTAAAGGTTTGCTAATTTTGTTTCTCTTTGAAAAGCCAGCTCTAAATATATACAAATCCAGCTTAGTCTATTCATCTTTCCTATTGTGTTTTTAGTTTCTATTTCCACTCTGATCTTTATTTCCTTCCTTGCAACTTTGGGTTCTTTTTCTAGTTCTTTAAGGTATAAAGTTAGGTTGTTTGAGAAGTTTCTTGTTTCTCATTTCTTTTTTTTTTTTTTTAAAGATTTCATTAATTTGACAGAGATCATAAACAGGCAGAGAAGCAGGCAGAGAGAGGAGGAATCAGCCTCCCCAATGAGCAGAGAGCACGATGTAGGACTTGATCCCAGGACCCTGGATTATGACCTGAGCCGAAGGCAGAGGCTTTAACCCACAGAGCCACCCAGGTTCCCCGAGAAGTTTCTCGTTTCTTAATGTATGCATTTATTGCTATGAACATCCCTCTTAGAATTGTTTTTGCTGCATCCTACACTTTTTAGTATGTTGTTTTTCCATTTTCATTGGTCTCAAGATATGCATTTTTAAAAATCTGTTAGCCCTGAAGGAAGATGATGATTATTCAGATTTTCATTGTGATTCTTTAATTAGTGCTATTCCATGTACTTGTCTTTCAGAGTAATAAAACACCTCCCTTTTCCCTCAATATCTTATATGATCCTCTAATATTGTTTGTAAGTATATGCTATGGAATGAAGTGGGGGGAAACTTGAGAAAAGCAGTGAAAATGTAGGGAAACACTGGATGAGGAGCGATAGTGGAAGAGATGTTAGTAACTTTCTTGGCACCGGTCTGCATAGGACACGAAAATCACAGGCCATGAAAGCAAAAATAGACAAGTGGGGTTGCATCAAACTAAAAAGCTTCTGCACAACAAAGGCAACCATTAATCAAGTGTAAAGACAACCTATGGAATGGGAGAAAATATTTGTAAATCCTATTTCATAAGGAGTTAATATCCAAATACAGAAGAAACTCCTACAACTCAATAGCAAGAAACCAAATAACCCAATTACCCAATAGGTAAAGGATCTGAATAAACATTTCTTAAAAGCAAGCTATACAAATGGTTAACAGGTTTACTGAAAGGTGCTCACCTCCACTAATCTTCAGGGAAACGCAAATCAGAACACAATGAGCTATCACCTTATACCTGTTAGAACAGCTGTTACCAGAAAGAAAGAAAAATAACAAATGTTGGCAAGATCTGAAGAAGAGGGAACCTTTTGTGCAGTGTTGATGGGGATGTAAATTGATACAGCTATGTTGAAAAACAGTATGAAGCTTCCTCAAATTAAAAATAAAACTACTACATGACCAGGCAACTCTACTTCTGGGTTTATACCTGAAGGAAATAAAACAGGATCTTGAAGAGACCTCTGCATATCCATGCTCATTACAGTATCATTCATTACAGCCGAGATCTGAAACAACCTGTGTCCATTGACAGATAGACAAAAGTGTGTATGTATATATAATGGAGAACATATGAATATAGAACACATATTTATATATTCTGTATTACATATATGGGTATTAATTTTGCCAAAGATTCAGGCCCTAAATCCTGAGGCTGTCCAAAGAACTAAGTATATATACACATAAGGAATGTATATATACACATAAGGAATATTTATATATAATTATACCTATTATATAAAACATATATGAAATATTCTATCTTAAAATCCTGTCTTTTCAACAGCGTGGATGAACCTAGAAGACATTATTTAAGTGGAATGAGCCAGATGCGGAAAGATAAATTCTTCATGATCTCACATGTGTATGGAACTTAAAATAGTGAAACTTGTGGAAACAGAGTATAAAGTTGGTTGTGAGGGCCAGGGAAGAGGGGCAAATGAGATGATAAAGGGTACAAAGTTTCAGTTTTACAAAATGACATTTTGGACATCTAATGCATAACACGACCTACTCTTAACAATATACTTGAAATTTGCTACAAGGGTCCACCTTGAGAGTTCTCATGCCCTCCCCCACAAAAGATAACTATATTAGGTGATGGATACATTAATTAGCTTGATTGTGGTGATTATTTCACAAAGTATACATCAAATTATCAAGTTGTATACCTTAAATACAATTTTGAATGGTCAATTCTACCTCAATAACCTTAAAAAAAAAACCTTGATAACCATAGCTATTTTTGAATGTCTCATCAATCTCTACACAATAATCATGTTTGAACAGAGTAAGCATCTGTATTTTCTTAAATGTTGCTACTCATGTTACACGTCTGAGAGACTGAGATGTGTGTGTGTGGAGGGGGGTGAATCATGGCAGCCATTTCTGAGCTCATTTATGAAGCAGCTCTTCCACTTAGAAATCATGATTTTGGAGGAATCTAAAATTTCCCCTCTTAGAGAAGACTTCCTTCATAAGGAGAAAGAGGATAAAAATATTTTGATTTTTAGTGGTCTATTCTAGGACCTATTCAGCTGTTCCTCACATTAGCTGTCATAATAAAAATATTTTACTTTTGGGACTATTCATATCCTCACTTCAAAACAGATGTCTTTGGTGACTCCCTCACAGGCTTGGTGAGGGATCACAGGACAGTAGCACAAAGCACACTTTGTGGAGCGATGTTCTGAAGCCTGACTGAATGAGGGCTCGCCCCTCCCAGCCTTGACGAAGGGCAGCCAGAGGAGGAGATGGCCCTTTAAGAGTCACTTCCATTGACAGGGGTTATTTATGGGAGTTCTGGGTGCAATGCTTGAGGACGTGGCATCATTTATGCTTTAATGTGTTGTGTGGGAGCTGAAAGACTCTGTGTGGACATCGATTGGTTGGAGCTGTGCTTAGGTCTTTGGACAGCCTCAGAATTTAGGGCCCGAATCCTTGGCAAAATGAATAATACCCTTGCAATTTAATAAGATCACAATCTCTCTGTATACACCATGTTTTCTCATTTCTTACTAATGTAGAAGGTGCATGCCAAGCTTTTGACAGGGAAAAGCTAGGGAGAAACAACAACACTAATAATTCCCTTGTGTCTGTCAAAGCTGTTTAATGTTGTTTACTTAAATTTCATTTCCTGAAGTCAATGGCTTTAATTTAATTTATTGAAATGTCCCCTGGGATCCAGAGCATGCCATACTAGAAGGGGTATCGCATAAATATGGGGTCTCCTATGAGAATGGCTTTCTTGCACAGCCTTATGCCTCTGACATTTCAATCTTAGTGTGAATAGGGGAAAAAAGTTCAGTTCCTCAGCGAAAATGAAAAGTTCCAGTGCTGCTTGTTAAAGGTAAGATTATGAAATACTCATTTGTGAATATCTAGCTATACTTTCTACTTTTGTTGTCATCCCTTAATTTAAACCCAAAGACTATTCAAAGCATACTGTCCAGCCTATAGGGAGAAATTATTTATATCTTGAGGTAATTTCTTATGGCATTTTAAACTTAGTCATTTTAATAGTACCTTTTAAGTATTTACTAGTTAAGAGGCACTGTTTTCTTTAACTTTCTCTCAGAGGATCTGGAAAACTCAACAAGCCATTATTTATGACCTTCATTTGATTAGGATCTCCTTCAAGGTGCTGGTGCTTTAAACCTAGAATTTGGCTTTTTTTTCTTTTTCCTTTGTATGGGTATGGCAAAATAGATTACTGCAATGTTTTATAAAAGCGATTGCTTAATGAGCATCTAAACACCTATGAAGTGTTTAGAGATCATGATTCTCTGATGGCTCATCTTACCCTCATTCTTTTACTGCCTTCAAGATTTCACTAGTCCTGATGAAATATGGATCATGCCCAAGCATTTTAGTTCTATGCTTTCTGAGAATCTTACTAAGACAACTAAAGGGTAATAGAACTAAGAACAATTGAAATTCTAAAGGACAAAAAACATAAAAAAGGTCAAAAGCGGGACACCTTGGTGGCTGAGTGGGTTGAAGCCTCTGCCTTCTGCTCAAGTCATGATCTCAGGGTCCTGGGATTGAGCCCCACATCGGGCTCTCTGCTCAGCAGGGAGCCTGCTTCCCCTTCTCTCTCTCTGCCTGCCTCTCTGCCTACTTGTGATCTCTTTCTGTCAAATAAACAAAGTTAAAATAAAAAAAAGTCAAAAGCGTCAAACCTGTGGAAGCAGAGTGTATGTGGGCCTGTGGTAAATGACTTAGAAGGTCTTAGAAATGTATGGAGTAGTGGGAGAAGCCGAGCAGATGCATTTGTACTGCAGACCCCTGAGAGACCCACAGCGGTTGGTGCCGTCAGGTGTGTCTGAAAGCAAGGTTGAAAATAGGATTAGCTAAAAGTCTGAAGGATCACTTTATATCCCTAAATCCCATCTGTCACTCCTCATTTGGGAGATATCCCTCCTCAACCTGAGGTAAAAGTGCAGAGGTTTGCTCTCAGGAGAGTAGACACCTAGACTCTGCTGGGAATACCTCACATCTGAGGGTGGGGTAGCATGTTGATGAATAGAAGATGATGTAGAAGGTCATGTTAGGAACCTTGAAATTTTCAAATCTTTCCTCACTGCAGCTGGGCTGATCCCCTCCATGTAGTAGTTAAAATATTCTTCGTGTGGCTTTGACTAATATAAGAGCAAATAACATAATGGGTCCATTCTTTCCTATGAAAGGATAGCTAAGGGTCATCAGTCATGTTTTTAGCAAAGTCAACATCATACATGGTGGACTATAGCTAAAACAATCAAACACAGAAAAACAAAATAGATGAGTATTTTCAAAGAGCTAATACCTATGTTCTCCAGACAAGATGCCATTAAAAAGTTATTTTCAGAGGAATGAACTTAAATTGTAGCAGGAATGATAAATAGAAACATAAGAAGTTAAAGTTGAATGTCTCTTTACCAGGCGGAGCAACATTAACAATGAAATAAACAGGTATTTAAGGAGAGAAATGGTGAGAAAAGTGTAGGATCATTCAGATCTATCTGATAGCTGTGAACTCAGGGATAAGAGGGAAACTGGAAGAAAATTATCAGAGAAATTAAAATTTTCCAGAGCAAATCATTTCCATATTTAAAGAGAGTTCACCAAGTACTGAGCAAAATTGGATGAAAATAAATAAGGCATATCATAATTTCATAATGTGGGAGATTACAATAAAAGTCTAAAACTTTCAGGATATTAAAAAATGACAAATGCGGGCGCCTGGGTGGCTCAGTTGGTTGAGCGGCTGCCTTCGGCTCAGGTCATGGTCCTTGAGTTCCAGGATTGAGTCCCACATCGGGCTCCCGGCTCCACGGGGAGTCTGCTTCTTCTTCTGACCTTCTCTCCTCTCATGCTCTCTCTCGCTTTCTCCGTCTCTCAAATAAATAAATAAATAAATAAAAAATGACAAATGCAACAATTCAAAAGCAATTTTCTGCCAACTGTCAGAAGTCAGAATTGAATTGAACTTTTCCGTACAGTCGAGGCCTGAGGAAGTCGAGGCCTAGGCTTCTATATCCCTAGATCTTCAATTAAGAAGTAAAAAAAAAAAAAAAAACCCAAAAAAACAAAAACAAAAAAACCACACCACCTCAAATATTCCTAATTAGGAAGCTGCTAGTGTGATCCATCCCTGTGGTAAGCACAACGTGAATGTGTACTATAAAAATGCACGATAAATGAGAACCCAAGCTCGATCTTCTTAATTCTAGGCCAGTGCATTTAGGTTGTTCCTCAGGTGGAAACCAAGATTTGTGGAGGTGACTTTATTGCAACAGAGTTTTTTGCCTCTATTTTGGGGTGTCAAGAGCGGCCATGTTGTCTGTCGGTGAGGGGGGGCGGGCATCCTTTCCCCCCCTTCTTAGAGGGACACTAAAAACTGAGGGCTGACAATGGTAGGCTGTCCCTACCTAGAATACAGCTAGCCAGCCGGCCAGGGGAGAACACACCCAGGTCAGAGCATTTACTGAGCTCCCTTTCAAGCCTGCTTCCTTGGGGTATTATCCTCAGCACCATAGGTAAACAGTCTTCATTTGGTTTTATGTGTTCTGTATATCTACCTCTTATGAAAGCCTTTATGCTGCATCTTTGTGGGCCATTTAAACAAGGTTACCTAGGGGCTTTTAGGTGGCTCAGGAGTTAAGCATTTGCCTTCAGCTTGGGTTGTGATCCCACAGTCCTGGGACCTCTCACTCTCTCAAATAAATAAGATCCTTAAAAAAAAAAAAAAATAAGGTTGACTAGTAAAGGCAGCACGTAACTGGAAAAAAACCTTAACCAGGAATAGTATCTTAACTTTGAATAATCCTTTGATTTCTGGAAAGTACTTTAACATACTATTTGATCTTCAAGACAGGACTGAGGTAGAAAGGTCAGCTCTTTTCCAGTTAAGTGGCTTAGAAATACTGAAGTGAATGGGGAGTTGAGAAAGAATTAGGTCTTGGAACTGGATTCTTATTTTAGTACCTTTACCCCTTTTGTGAGAATTCCAAAGAAAAGCAGGAGCAGCATAGACAAATCTATGAAGCATTAGTCTCCATCTTTACTTGTTCTCACTATTTCATTTGGGGTCCCT
>JAPYYJ010004004.1:0-10893 GCA_028533885.1 Nasua narica
ACAGATGAAAGGATAAAGAAGAGTTGGTACATATATTCAATGGAATACTATGCAGCCATCAAGAGAAACGAAATCTTGCCATTTGCAACGACATGGATGGAACTAGAGGGTATTATGCTAAGCCAAATAAGTCAGTCAGAGAAAGACAATTATCACATGATCGCTCTGATATGAAGAATTTGAGAGGCAGGACAGGGGGTTATGGGGGGGTGGGGAAGAGAAATGAAACAAGATGGGATGGGGAAGAAGACAAACCATAAGAGACTCCTAAACTCACGAAACAAACTAAGGGTGTCTGGGAGGTGGGGGGGTGGGTAGGGATATGGACATTGGGGAGGGTATGTGCTATGGCAAATGCTGTGAAATGTGAAAGCCTGAGGATTCACAGACATGTACCCTGGGGTAAATAATACATTATATGTTAATAAAAAAATTAAAAAAAAAAAGGATAAGAACTTATCCTTATTAAATTGGTGAGCCTCAAGTGAAATCACATCTCTTATTAAAGTGAGGCAGACTTTGTCTCAGGTCATTACCCTGGGTCCTGGGATCGAGTCCCACATGGGGCTCCCTGCTCAGTGGGGAACCTCCTTTCCCTCTCTCATTCTGCTGCTTGTGATTTTTCTCTCTCTGTCAAGTAAATAAAATCTTTAAATAAATAAATAAATAAATAAATAAAGTGAGGCAGAAGGAATTATGAGACAGACACACACAGAATGGAAAACAGTGTGAAGACACAGCACACAGATTTGAAGATGCTGGTGATATGGCCACAAATGAAGGAATGCTGGCAGCCATGGAAGCTGAATGAGGCACGGACCAGATTTCCCCCCCAGAGGGGGAGGGAGGGAGGGAGTCGAGGGAGAGAGTAGAGGGAGCACAGTGCCAGCACCTTGACTAGTGCTGAGTGAAACTGATCTTGGATTTATGACTTCCAGAATTTTGAGAAAATAAATTTTATGCCACCAAGTTTGTGGTAATTTCTTCAGTAGCCTCAAGAAACAAATATAGAGTGCATTGATACATTCATAAATATGGCAAATGCATTTTTTAGAAAATATTAGCTGAGACATAAAATTAAAATAAAAAGCCTAATTGTCCAAGGTGTAGATTTGTAATCCAAATTATTTTACATAAAAGGATGTTAGGCAAAAATAATAAATCTAAACAAATGGGGGGGAAATCTTCCTTAATTAAGACATCACTGTATTGGGATGCCTGGGTGGCTCCGTTGGTTAATCATCTGACTCTTAATATCAGCTCAGGTCTTGATCTCAGGGTCATGAGTTCAAGCCCTGTGTTGGGCTCCCTACTGGGCATGGAGCTTACTTTTAAAAAAAATGGGAGTGCCTGGGTGGCTCAGTTGGTAAAGTGTCTGACTCTTGGTTTCAGCTCAGGTCATAGTCTCATGGATCATGAGATCAAGCCCCACATCAGGCTCCACATTCAATGGGGAGTCTGCTTGAGATTCCTTCCCTCTACCCCTCACCCTCACTCATTCAGGCGTACATGTACACTCTTTCTCTCTCTTAAATAAATAAGTCTTTAAAAAGAAAAGGATATCACTGTATCAAGTACAAGGTTCTTTCCTGGGCCGCCATCATACTGTCTGATGATACACAGAATTACAATAGAATATGAAGCACCCTAATTATGGTAATTAGATATAAAATAAGGTGGAATGGTTATACGGTGGTGAGAATGACATTATTTCTTTAGGATGTAAATAAATGAGACACAGGAATAAGGTTGTTGAAACACAGACAGGAAGAATCAGCAATTTGAGAAACAGGAACGAATGGAGTCACAGATAGCTTCCCGAAGGGATTCTGATTTAATCTGTATTTAGCAAGCAGCTCATGTCATAGCCTCATCCACTGTGCCGCTGTCATATATCCAACCCTGTGACTCTCAAACTGTAGATGGAATCAGAATCACCTGGGGAGCTGGTAGAAACCCAGAGTTCAGGCTCATTCTCCTCAGGGAGCCTGCTCCTCTATGCTCTAACATCTCCAGGTATCCTGATAAGCAGCTACATTTGAGAACCGCTGATTGAGGAAAACACACAGAGGGAAAACTAGAACGTCACTGAGAGCAGTCTCCTCAGAATGAAATGGAAAATTTTATTCTTTTCCCTCATTGCTCATTCATATCTGTTCTCAGAGACTAATTCTCTGTGTCCCTTCAGTGAAATCTAAGCAGATTCCATGACGTTTCTGATCAGTCTCAGAAAATAAAAAGTCCTCTGGTCACTTTTAACATTTAATTTCGGTACTTAAATGATCATTCTCAAGTAATGCTCAAGACTCTTAACTTCATTTATAATTTCCTCCATATCTAAGTTTCAGCAAGGATGTGGAGAAAAAGGAACCCTGCGCACTGTTGATGGGGATGTAAATTGGCGGGGCCACTGTGGAAAACAGTATGGAGTTTCCTCAAAAAAGAAACAACCGTATGACCCAGTGGTTCCCATACTGAGTATTTACCCCCCAAGAAACCCCCGAAAATACTAATTAAAAAAGGTATAGGCGGGGGCACCTGGGTGGCTCAGTGGGTTAAAGCCTCTGCCTTCAGCTCAGGTCATGATCTCAGGGTCTTGGGATCGAGCCCCACATCGGGCTCTCTGCTCAGCGGGGAGCCTGCTTCCCCCTCTCTCTCTGCCTGCCTCTCTGCCTACTTGTGATCTCTCTCCTCTCTGTCAAATAAATAAATAAAATCTTTAAAAAAAAAAAAGGTATAGGCATCTCTGTGTATTGCAGCATTATTTATAATAGCTGAGATATGAAAGCAACCCAAGTGTCCATTGATAGAGGAATGGATAGAAAGTCTTCTCCTAAGAATGAAACAGAAGTTACACACACATTCATGCACATGCACACGCACACACACATACCCACACACACTGGAATAGTACTTGGCTATAAAAATGAATGAGATCTTGCCATTTGTGACAACATGGCTGGACCTAGAGGGTATTATGTTAAGTGCAACAAGTCAGACAGAGAAAGACAAATATATGATTTCTCCTACATGGGGGATCTAAAAAACAAACAAATAAAAAGCAGAAGCAAACCCATAATACAGAGAACTGGTGATTGCCAGAGAGGAGGGGGGAATAGGAAAAATGGATGAAGGGGAGTAAGAGATACCGGCTTCCAGTTATGCAATGGATAAGTCAAGGGCATGAAAGGTACAGTGTAGGGAATACAGTCGATGGCATTGTAATAGTGTTCATTGTATGGAGACAGATGGTAGCTACACTTGTGGTGAATATAGGTTTAGACTTGTCCATTCATCATATTGTGCACCTGAAGCTAATGTAACATTGTATGTCAACCATATGTCAATTATACATACATACATATACATACATATATATGTATATGCTGAACAAGACCCACAGTAATTGTTATTAAAAACAACAACAACAATAACAACACCCCCTCCCTGCTCAGGCTAGGACGGCTCCAGTTACCTCCTTTATCTCGCTGCCCTCTTCTCCATGGACAGGCTGGCTCCAGATCTTCTAGATTTCACAGAGGTGTGAGCTGTAAAGTCCAAGACAGTTCTCACTGACAGGCACCAATATAATCTGGCATTGGTTTCCTGTGAGCCTGGCAGGGATTTAAAGCTGATTCTCTCTCACGGAGTGTATTTGTAATTTCTGTGGAACAGTCACCGGCCACAGGATCCCCCATTGTTGCACTCTTAGCACAAGTGAGGTCTCCTCTGCCTGGACGTTCAGGACCTTACTCTGACTTTCGGAGGCCCATTCCATTTTCTTGAGAGCCTCTCACCCCTGCAAGGTGGCTCCAGGTATATGAATTCTGGTAATTCAGGCTGTCCCCAAGGCAGCAAGCCTTTCAGCTTTTCTAGAAGCAAACTCTGTGCCCCAGACTCCAGCACACAAGGCAACCTCTTTAAGGGGCTTCCTTGAACTCCCGCTCATTCTGCTTGAGGGGAGTAGAGGGGACATTTCACAGCACTCAAAATCAAGTGATCTTTACTTAAAGAGCTAGAACTAAAACAAACCAGCATGGAAAGATAAAACATAAAACAATGGGTGGCAGCGAATCAGGTAGCATCAAGAAAAATAAGACAAGTATCCATATTAATTTGAATAAAGTAGACTTAGAAAGTAAATTCTTTACCATGGATGAAAGAGGTTCATTAAAATAATAGACAAAACTTACAAAATTTGTCAAAATACATGAAGAAAAATTCTTGGTATTGAGTGATAATTTGGCATAGGCGCAGCTAAATACACATTGCTTAGCTCTTAACCAATTGTTAAAATATATATAATGAAGAATAATAAATTCAGAATTTTATATATATCAAAGTTTGTAAGCCTCTAAACAGAGAGTTAACTAGTACACAGGACCCTTAAAATAAATCTATTTTTATTTCACCAGAAAATCTATACAAATTCCAAGTGTCCAAAGTATGCTATATTTACAGAAGAAATAGTAAAGAAGTATCCCAATCATTTAACAATTCAAAAACAGTCTTTTAAATATTAGAACAAAAATATAAATCTATAATTATAAACTATTCAGGAAATAGTGATGATGACTACATTATATCCAAAATTTACAGGAAATAGCCAAGGTAATGCTCAACTTAATTTAAAATTTTTAAGTCATAATTTAAAATAGCTTAAAATGAATTATTTGTCCTTTATTAATTTAAATTCAAATATTTGGAAAAATTCATAGAAATCTAGGGGAACCCGAAAGAAAACATTAATGATTTTGAGTCCTTAGAATGCAACACTGAGTAAGACAAATCCCTATCTTTTACTTATGAAAAAAAATAGTGCCTGGTTTATTTGTGCTCAGTATTTTTCTACACATAAAATAGTGAACAAAGTGCAAAATAAAACAAAACAGTGAACCAGTCACAGTTCTGGTCCTCAGGAACTTTAAAGTCAGTAGGGAGTAAAGTAAATAGGTGATCAAAATATAGGGATCAGTTTTTCTCTGATAGTACAAGGGGCCAGGGAGCAGGCGGCTGGACAACCTACAATCCGTAAGGTGGCAGGGAAGGTATCCCAAGGGATAGGGTGCATGACCCGAGTTCCCAGGGTAAATGACATCAGGGGGTGCGGGTTGTCAGCGCAGGAAGAGCGCGTGAAAGGACAGAGAGCAGAATATGTTTCCAGAACTGCAAACATTTCAATATTGCTAGAGATTAAACGACTAAATGTGGTCTCGGAGAGGGGAGCCTGTACTGACCACAGAAAGTCTCGTGGGAAATGTCAAGGAATTTTAACATCATCTTGGGAAGTACTGAAGAATTGTTAGAAGAAGTACAACATGAGATGTGCATTTTATTTTTTTTTATTATTTTTTTTTAGATTTTATTTATTCATTTGGGGGGGGGGGGAAGATACAGAGGGAACACAAGCAGAGGGAGAGGGAGAGGGAGAAACAGACTCCCTGCTAAGCTGAGAGCCCGTAGCAGGGCTCGATCCTAGGATCTGGAGATCATGACCTGAGCTAAAGGCAAACACTCAACCATCCAAGCCTCTCGGGTGCCCCGAGCTGTGCAATTTAGAACTGTGGGCCAGATAGGATATGACATGTTACCCCCTATGTGCAGGTAAGACCCCCGCTTCACTAGGAGCAGAAGGGGCTCACAAATCATAGATAGTAGAGTAACATGCATACATGGGAAATGACACCAAGTAAGGAAATGAATACTCCAAATCCAAAAATGGTGTACGGGGAGTCAGAACCAAATACTAACAAATACTGACCACTTAAAACATAAAAATGAGGGATAAAAGTAAAGTGGTCAGACTAAAGGGCTCAAAGGAAGAACACAAACAAAAAAGAATGGAGTTGCAATTCTATAAAATTAACAGAGGCATTATAAACTGTTGGAACTGAGGAAAACTGGCAAAGCATCCACTGGTAAACTTAGGGAAAACCATTTCAGTGAAGCCTGGTACCATCATCCTCTTGGGTTTTCTTTAAGGTCAACTGGTGAGCTACTTTTTAGAAGCCGGCCATTGGGTCCCATTATATAACTCTAACTCCCCAATCAGTTAAAAACAAAGATTATTTTCCTACTCCCAAGATGCCTAATGGGATGAATGCTAATCCTTATAATTCAGGTTGGTCTACAAAATGGATGGGATTAGTGGTGGTTATTCTATGTAAGGACTTTAAACAAAACAAAATGAAAGCTACATGGGAAACTTGAGACCAATCTTTCAAGTGAATCATTAATTTTAATAATACTAGAAGCTTTTAATAAAACAATGTTAATTTCCCTAATGACATTCCTAGAAATGATACAGATGTCACGTTAAATTATAATCAAAGCAGTGTATGTTACAAGTGAGAGGCTAATGGGTGGCTGAGTCAGTTAAACCTAGGACATTCGATTTCAGTCAAGTCATGATCTCAGGGTCATGAGATCAAGCCCCGCGTCAGGCTCTGAGCTAGGTATGGAGCTAGGTATGGACTCTCTCTCCCCATCTGCCCCTCCCACCCACTGTGTGCACTCTCTTTTTCTCTTAAAAAAATTGAGAGGCTAAAATCCAAAATGTAACTACTGAGATTATATACAATTGCAGTAATAAGCTCTTAGAGTTGTGATTAGTGAAGCATCACTTTCTCTCTGCTGATGTGGCAAATTTCTTCCCAGGGCCACTAAGCACTTCTGATCCCATCAATGTGATTACCAATTGTTTTCTGATATCCGTCAATGCCAGTGACTAGTATTATTTTTCTCCATGGAATTTTTTTTTTTAATAGCTGGAGAGAGAGAGCAAAGAAGAAGGAGGGATAGAGGGAGAGGGGGAAGTCTATGCAGGCTCCACACCCAGCATGGAGCTCACTTGGGGTTTGATCTCACAACCCTGAGATCATAACCTGAGCCAAAATCAAGAGTCAGATGCCTAACTGACTGAGCCACCCAGGTGCCCCTCTCCATGGTATTTTTAAAATAATTTTAAGGATGAAAAGGAATGGAAATAAATCCTGTGCTCTTGTTGTAGCAATTGGTCAACTCATAACATTGTCAGCTTTGAGGGAGTCTTATTATGAATACCACATTAAATACATCAAATGCCAAAACTGATTGTGTTGATATACTCACAGATTAGGAATTGCAGAATTTCAATAAAATCAGAGTTCTTGTATTACATATGCATATAATTAGCCATTCAATTATTTATTCACTTATTTAATCATACACAAAATATTTATTTATTTATTTGTCTGTTTATTTATTTATTTAAGGATTTAATTTATTTATTTGACAGAGAGAGAGAGATCACAAGTAGGCAGAGAGACAGGCAGAGAGAAAGGGGGAAGCAGGCTCTGTGCTGAGTAGAGAGCCGGATGCGGGGCTCAATCCCTGGACCCTGAGACCATGACCTGAGCCGAAGGCAGAGGCTTTAACCCACTGAGACACCCAGGCGCCCTTACACAAAATATTTATTGAGCACCTACTACATGCTAGGTCCTGCTTCAGGTACAGGGAATAGCATGAACAGAACAGACAAAATCTTGCTCTCAGTGAACATTTTCATGTTGCTTTATATAAGAGTTCATTCCATGAAATAAGAAAAATTCATTATGCATGACATTTTGCCTCTTTTGAAGAGAAGGCATGGGTACTTTGAAAGCTTCAGAGATTAGTTTGTGATATATTTTTTCACTTCTTCCCAAATGCATTTAAAATATTTATCATCTCTCTCTGACCAAAAAAAAAAAAAAAGGAATAATGCTTCTTTTTTGAAAGCAAAGAAAAGGATCTGTAATATAATTTGTTTTATAGCTCATGAGAAAGAATTCTAATAACAGCACAGGATGTTGCTTTAAAAAACATTTTAAAGAAATTATAATTTTAAATTTGGAATCTGTCAGCCAAACACTCGATTCACGAGTCACCTGTTTAGTTGGAGATTCATTAATCTCCAGATGTTCTTAATTACACCAATAATGTAAGATGAAGTACACGTCAAACTATGTTTTGCAACTTTCAGAGCTCACTTCTAATGCCTTTGTTCTGCTTACACATATTCAAGAAGTATTTATCTTTTTGTATATTCATGAGTGGTATCATAAAAAGACATGATAGAATTGAGAGGTTTTCACAACTTTTTTACTTATTCCCAAAACATTATCACTTATAAATACAAACAGGCATAATGATAAATGCAGAAATTTCTGTTTGCTTCTCCAAATTCAGCAGGTACTTAGTTAAATTTCTCCACAATTTTGATTTTGTTGCAGGCGAGGCCAAATATTTTATTGTGACTTAACTGCAGAAAAGTTTTTTATGCCCGTATATAAGTTGCTCCCAGTTATTTTTCCAACTTTGAAGAAATGTAACCATTTTTTTTTCAACTAGGATGTATTTTGACATTTTCAGTGGGTCCCACCTGCATTTAGGTCATTTTTTCCCTGTGCAGTTTTCTCATAATACATTATTAAGTAAGCTGAGAAAAAACTGATCTCGTCTAGTATGTTTTGATATTTTGTGATATTTTCATGATATTTTTGTGCTTTTTCTCACCTAGTAATGAAGGTGTTCCCTTTTGTAGGAACCTCCTCAGAATCCGCATGTTGAAATACACGAATGAATTTATCCAAGAGGCTCACCTTCATTTTCTAACCAAGACCTTATACATTAAAGATCAGATCCTAAAAACACTGACTGTTTTTTCAAATTCCAAAGATTTACAACTGCTGTTTTTTGCCTGAGAGCATTTTAATTTGGGGTAGTTAACATGACTTGAATTGCTACATCATTAAACTACAGGTTTCCAAGCAGAAGCAAGCCTTGCACTAGACATCAAGTCTACAAAACCATAAATAAAGAGAAGCAAACCATCAAGTTTTAAAAGGTATTATCAGAAATGTCTCATTTAGTTCAAATCAACTGCTATGAAATAATTCTTTAAAACGTGTGAATAAAGAGCCAACCATCAAAAAGTGAAAATAACATCTAAATGAGAGATAGTTTATATTCTGCTGGATGATGGGATTGAATAACGTGAAGACTGAAAATATACTTGTATCTAAAAAGTTTGGTTCCCCAAATAATTATGAAATATTTACACCCTCTCTAAGGGAATGGCTGGAAAATAAACAAAGTACCCTATTAGAAAGAGCTTCAAAGAGCACTTTTATCGTCACAATTAATTTACTTTCCAAAACTCTGAGGAAATTACAGACCTACTGAAGAAGTCTATGGTCCTTCATAAATCAAGATCAGAAATTATATAATTATCGGTAACAAAACCATTCGAGACATTCAAATAGAAAGATATGTTTTTAGTTTGGATTCGACTGAGCATAAGTGCAACCCAAAGAAGTTGTACTTTTTTTAAGCAAGACGACATGGAAGTGCAAGTTAAATATTAAATTTCCACTTACACTCAACATTTTAGGAGATTTTAACAGATTGGCAACATTAGCATGGGAAGTGTCATACGTTGATATCACATCCAATAATGTTATGATCAGAAACTCATTTATTCTGGGGTGCCTGGGTGGCTCAGTGGGTTAAAGCCTCTGCTTTCAGCTCAGTTGTGATCTCAGGGTCCTGGGATCGAGCCCCACATCGGGCTCTCTGCTCAGCAGGCAGCCTGCTTCCCTCTCTCTCTCTCTCTGCCTGCCTTTCTGCCTACTTGTGATCTTTCTCTGTCAAATAAATAAATAAAATCTTAAAAAAAAAAGAAACTCATTTATTCTATAAATGCAAAATGTTAAAACTTTTAATGACTTTATTTCAGGTTTTCACCATTTTATTTATTTATTTAATTATGTATGTATGTATGTATGTATGTATGTATGTATGTATTTATTTTGCCCAGCTGTGTGCACAAGGCAGTACAGAAAGGCAGTATGGTGTTATAATTAAGAGTGGTTAGTTAGCTGCCCTGAGTTCAAATCCAGGTTATATGCCATCTGAACAATCTTGAGCAAATTGGCCTCAATTTGCCTCAATTTCTAAAATGAGAAGAACAGTAAATGGAATCGATTCTCTAATTTCCTTTCCATATTTTCATTGGAAGTGTATAGGAAAGCAACTGATTTCTGTGCATTGATTTTGTATCCTGCCACATTACTGAATTGCTGTATGAGTTCTAGTAGTTTAGGGGATGAGCCTTTTGGGTTTTCCCAAAAGTATCACGTATCATGTCATCTGAGAAGAGAGAGAGTTTGACTTCTTCATTGCCAATTTGAATACCTTTTATCTCTTTTTGTTGTCTGATTGCTGTCGCTAGGACTTCTAGTACTATGTTGAACAAGAGTGGCGAAAGTGGGCATCCTTGATGTGCTCCTGATCTCAAAGGGAAGGCTGTCAGTTTTTCCCCATTGAGAATGATATTTGCTGTGGGCTTTTCATAGATAGACTTTATGATGTTGAGGAATATTTCTTCTATCCCTATACTTTGAAGAGTTTTAATCAGGAAGGATGCTGAATTTTGTCAAATGCTTTTTCTGCATCGATTGAGAGGACCATGTGGTTCTTCTCTCTTCTCTTATTGATTTCTTCTATCACATTGACTGATTTGAGAATGTTGAACCACCCTTGCATTCCAGGGATAAATCCCACCTGGTCATGATGAATAATTTTTTTAATGTGCTAAGGAAGTGTTGAAAAACAAAAACAAAGCTGGGGGCATCACATTGCCTGATTTCAAGCTTTACTACAAAGCGGTGATCACTAAGACAGCATGGTATTGGCACAAAAACAGACACATAGACCAGTGGAAAAGAATAGAGAGCCCAGAGATGGACCCGGAATTCTATGGTCAAATAATCTTTAACAAAACAGGAAAAAATATCCAGAGGAAAAAAGACAGTCTCTTCAATAAATGGTGCTGGGAAAATTGGACAGCTATATGTAGAAGAATGTAACTTG